>MCJB01009689.1:79321-201168 GCA_002018475.1 Nicotiana obtusifolia | reverse complement strand
ATTCTTTGATTTTGATCGGCCACGTTGATTTTGGCCCTTCGACTTGCTTCTCCCCCTTCGGTCAACGCTGAGAGCACTGCCCGATGATTCTCCCATTTCTCGTTTGCGAATACTTTCGCTGAGAACAACATCACGGATTTCATCAAACTTCAGCTTCTCAGATCCACGGGAACTGCTAATCGCAGCAACAACAGTATCCCAAGACTCGGGCAGAGATGACATCAAAATCAACGCCTTAATTTCATCTTCGAAATTAATTTCCACAGAACTCAGTTGACTCACAATCATATTGAACTCATTTATATGATCGGCAACAGATCCATTTTTAGACATCTGTAAATTGAATAATCTACGCATCAAATATACCTTGTTCATCGCCGATGGCTTTTCTTACATATTTGATAGCGCCTTCAACAGATCTGCTGTAGTCTTCTCCTTTACGATGTTGAACGCCACGTTTTTTGACAAGGCCAACCGGATCAACCCCAATGCCTGGCGATCCTTTAGCTTTCACTGCTCTTCCGTTATTTTTTCCGGCTTCACCCTAGTCAAGGGTTCGTGAAGATCTTTCTGGTACAGATAGTCTTCGATCTGCATCTTCCAGAAACCGAAATCGGATCCATCAAACTTCTCGATTCCAATCTTTGAACTCTCCATCGTCAGTGATCGTGTTGAATCTCCTTTGCTCTGATACCAGTTGTTGGGAATAAATCCCCTATGGAGATAATATTCAGAGTAATAAAGATGGAATAATAATGTAACACGGAGATACGATAATTAACAAGAATAAAAGAGTGAGAACGACACCAAAATTTTTACGTGAAAAACCCTTTTGAATAAGGGAAAAAACCACGGCCCGAGACGAGCAACTGATTTCACTATAGCAAGGAATTTTACACTTTGTAGATCCGAGTAAAATACTCACCACAACAACGCTCAAAAGAAATAACACTCTTTTGATATTCTCACCTTACTACAATATCGCTCACTCTCTATTTTTTTCTCACAGACTTGTCTGTGAAACCTCACTCTTTCTTCCTCTCTTTGTTGGTGTGTAGAAATGAGAGTTTAAGCTCTCCTTTTATAGCCAAAGCCTCACTCTCTAAAGCCTACTATATTTGACAATTTGTACACACTTTTTCTTCTTTTTCTTCAATGTCAACAAGGTTGGCGACCAACCAAAGACATTCAACAAAGTTGGCTACCAACCAAAGATATTCAACAAAGTTGGTTACCAACTAAAGACATTCAACAAAGTTGACTACCAACCAAAGAAATATTGAATGAGATGGAACTTATCACTAATTGTATAAAGATAATTCAACTCAACCTGTTGACAAGTCAACTATCATTTGTTTTAAATTATCAATGGTTATTAAAAAAAAGTTACTTACAATTATCTTTTAATGCATAAAACTTTAGATTCTATTTTAATGGGGACAATCACGAAGCATAACATACAAATTATTACCTCTTGATCAAAGTGTCTCATTTAAAGTAAGAAAAAGGGTCAAATAAACCCTTTTACTTTAGTAGTATATTGTTCATATTTATTCTCTGTTATACTATCGGGTCATTTTTTTTTTTTTACCGTGAGACAAACCTTTTAAAAATACCTCCATCCAACGGAAAGCCACCAGATTAATAAAATAATTATTTAAAAAAAAATTCATTTACCCATAACTCGTTAAACCCATCATTTAAATACAGAACCTAAAGTTCTGAGACGTCTTAACACATTTTATTTATTTAGAAAGAGACCGCGAATGATGGTGGAAGTAGGTTTAGTAAGAACTTATATTTTTTGGTTATTAGTTATTCGTATTAGCATTAGGATGTCATGTTATCACTTTCGGTTTTTTTTTGTGTGTGGTTATAATATGGCATCCCTTTGTCTAATGTAATTCACACTTGACAGTTGGTTTGTATGTTGGTAACAACTGATATACACTTTAATAATACTTGTACTGTTTGGTTAATACATGAAGTTAACGTACTTAGGTTGTTGAGTTGCTTTCCAACTTGTTGGTGTATTTTCTTTCATTCTTGATGAATTTCTTAGACTGTAGCTTGATATTAAATTGAATCTCCTCTAATTATTTTTAAATTTTTTTTCATTATAAGTTAGCTATTACTAAGAATTCTGAGTATCTCATCCCATAGCTTGGAATCTAACTTTGGTTCTAAGGCGTGATTTGACAATAATTACTTGTTGTCCAAATACTTAAAGCAAAATAAGGAAATCATGTTGCGTGAATACTCATCAACAAAGGCTCACTGTAGGAGGAAGAAATACTTATGTAACTGCTTTAAAACTTCAGAACTTTTGACCTAATAAGATATTATAAATATTCAAGTCACGGTGGAAAGAAAATCATGATGAATGCTTGGTACAGTTTGACATGGTGAAGAAAATAAAGAGAGAAGCTAGAAGAAAAAAAAAGAAATTGAAAAAGGTAGAATATAATAAACATACAATAAGGATATTAAAAGAATTGGGACTCAATATATAAATGAATATATGGTTATCGGTGATTTTATGTCTTTCACTTCTTGAGTTCAGCAAGTGACTACGAAGGAGATAGACTAATATGTGTAAAAGAACGCAGTAAATGAAAGGGGTTTAACGGGTTATTAATGGGTTTTAAAAAAATGGGTATTTTTTAATTTGGTGGGTTTTCGTTAGGTGGACGCTATTTTTAAAAAGTTTGACTATTGGTAAGGATAGATATATCCCGATTGTATAACAGAGGGTAAATATGAATAATATATCAAAGTAGAGGGATATATTTGACTCTTTTCTTTTTAAAGTATTTAAAAGTACTTTTATTTATCGGGAGGTGTTGCCAAGAGAGTCATTTTATTTTAGGTTTCATAATTTAGAAAGGAAGGCTAGCCTGACAACTTTACACAAAAATAAGTTAATAACTAATATAGAAAAGCTAAATTAATCAACCATAGCAAATCATAGATAGCTAGAGGGTCCATAAATTGTGGCATTTGGAAAGTAATGAAATGCTCGTATTAAAACTTCATTGAGCGAAATACGAGAAGTACTATTCGTATTAAAACTTGGTTTGGTTTTCAACAATCTCATAGCTATCACAAGTTAGTATATAGATTTCTTTTCTCTAGACTCTAATTCTTTATTGTCACGTATTTGAATTTGTTTATATGCATATTCTTTATATGTTCAATTTTCACTTTGTACCCGTCAAATTTTAATTTGGATTAATTATTCTGATGCTGAAATATTTCAGTCAATGCGCCGTAGTTGTCCAAGGTGCAGGTGTTGGCAGCACGAGATGTTGATTTTGAACTTGCGACAGTCGAGAAGAGACTACTCCCATAACTTAGGATCTTATTACTTGTCCTACTCATTGATTGCCTTGTATCGTTTTGCAAGACTTGTGATCTTACTGCTGGCTATTGTAAGACGATGGTACTATAGCAGATCAACAACCAAAAGCAACCAATCCTATTATAAAGCTTTGCTCTGAATTTATGTTTCTATGTGATTTTTGTACATTGTTTTCTTGGTCTTTTATTCTGTTACGTGTTTGATACTTTGTATGAATAATGAAGAAAATCAAGTGAGCGGCGTTTTCGATTAAACAATAATCGGTTTCACTCCAACGGCTGGCTGATTAGCTATTTGTAACTTGTAGAATATATACATATATATATATATACATATATGTGTGTGTGTGTGTTTGTGTGTGTGTATGTATGTATATATATATATATATATATATATATATATATATATATATATCTGAATTGTTCGCAAATGTAATCTTTATTAAATTAGTTTCGCTTGTGCTTTATAAACTTTTGCCCTTCACTACAAAGTTAGTGGATGAAGGAAGTGATAGCCATGTTCAGTAAGTAGGAGAAATTTAAAAGCACAATGTAGGAAATTAGTAGTGGATGAAGAGTTCCTGGGTGATACAAAAAAGGTGGGAATATCACAGGTATTTTTATAGGTTGAGGACCATGATTTTATTAGTCTTGAGATAGATAACTAATGTAAGTGAAAAATTCTATATCTGTCGAGAATGTTAAAAACAAATCAATAGCAATAGTTTCTAGAGATGCATTTGGATTAAGGTATAAGGAATTATATTCTGTCTTTCGTTCTGCATGATGTAAAATAATCTATTGTGACAGGTTCAATATTTGTATGGAATTCTATATGGACAATTAAGAAAAGATTTGTGGTCCTACTAAATTAATAATTGAAAATTAAACTACCTCACAAGGAACACTACTTTAAAGAAAGTCATAACTTTGATATCTTCCTATGTTCTGAGAATCCTAGGATGATTGTAGACATGTAAAACCAGACAACAAATGGAATACATTTGGTAAATTCTTCGCACAACCAACAAAACACATATCAGTAAAATCATAACCAAGCTTGTTACATTAGTATTTACACTTGAAAATGTGCCTTTTCACGTCTGCAGTTATGTCGGAGTTTCATTTGGATTTTTCTACAATGCAAAATGTGCTATATGATTATGGTGAATTATATTAGCCATTTGAACTCATCTCAGCAAAGGAGACAGAATAAGAGGATAGAAAAAAAACACAGGATATTCATTTATTTATAAAAGTAGTGAGCAGCCAATTACAATAGGATATACTTAGACAACATATACTTGTTGAAAAATTAAGACCACAGACACCACTTCCAAACTAACACACACTACAGAAAAGCATATCTCAGAACATTAAGCATATGCATCAGGATTCTGCAGGAGATAGGTTTCCACTGCTTTGTACATTCCCAAAACTTTTTCCTTGCCTGCTTTTATCTCATCTTCCTTGAGCTTGAAATCGCCCTCCGTATAATATGTGCTTGTCACCTTAGAGATGGAACCACCATCTGCTGACTGCTCAAACTTCACCTCGTAAGTTATTTTTTCGAGTTTATCAACCAAGGCATCACCTTCAATCAAAGTGTATTTATATACAAATTTCTCTTCATTAAGCTCATCAATTCTGTACTTAATGGACTTAAAATTGCCACCTGCAGTAAACATGCGGCGTTTAGAAAATACTATCGATTAAATGGAATTATTCAATCCAAATTTTGGAAAGAACAAACTGGGATGATGTTACCTTCAGGAAAGTTGATTTGCTTAATACTTCCAGCACCTCCATTACCTTGGACAAATTCAATACTTCCAATAGCTTGTGGCATTAGCTTTGGCATCAAATTGTGAGAATCAACAATGGAGGCTTTAAAGATTCTTGACGGAGGAACAGGCGAAGTGTACTCATCAGTGAAGGAGGTGATAGTCATGTTCACTGTGTAGGCAAAAATTAAAGAACAATATATTGGAAAGATTTGTAGTGGATGTTTGATACAAAAATTTAGGAATATCATATGTATTTATAGGTAGAGGACCATGATTTTATTATTCTTGAGATAGATAACTAATGTAAGAGAAATATTCT
Source organism: Nicotiana obtusifolia (assembly GCA_002018475.1). NCBI lineage: Eukaryota > Viridiplantae > Streptophyta > Magnoliopsida > Solanales > Solanaceae > Nicotiana > Nicotiana obtusifolia. The sequence goes on along the minus strand of MCJB01009689.1, from coordinate 195,702 downwards.
ATTTCTTGTCGAGAATGTAAAAAACAAATAAACGGCAATAGTTTCCGGAGTTCATAAAATTCCTCCAATTAAAATAACTTTTTTATAGATGCATATATACTTTAATGTGGCCTTGCATCTCTGGAGTTATCTTAGTAAAGCTTTCATTTGGATAATTGTATAAGGTGTTTGTCTTAACTTACTACCTGAATAAGATTAATCTATTGTGACAGTTCCAATGTTGTTTGAGACTGTACAATACCTAGGAACACAGCTATCGTCCTATTATATTGCAGCAGTATCTTGGTAATTGAAGAAATAGTCATAAGAAACTGCAATTCATTTCAGATGTTGGATCTAGGGTATAATTTAACTGTTAATCCAAATTCAGTAGTTTTTATTCGAACTTTATATATGAATTTAAAAATCTAAAAATAAGTATAAATAATAAATTTCGAACCCATCAAATCAAATGAGTTGTAGTAGAATAGCAAACTCGAATCCATCTATCTTCATAACTTGGATATTTCCAATGTTCTGAGTATCCTAGAATGATTAAAGACGTGGAAAAAGCAGACAGTAAATGGAATAACGGGTGAATTCTTCAATATTATGTACTGTTACACATTCAATTTTTCCAACAGTACGTATACAATAAAGCAAAATAATGTAATTGAAAATGACAAAATGTAATAACAAGTAAATACAGAGAGAGTACGTGTTTTATTTTACTAGAACTTCGTATGCATGATCATAGAATGCTTCCTCAGAATATTAGAATAAATCTAGAAAGTTTTAGTTAAAAGAAAGTGGCAGAGTGATAGAAACTTATGGTGCACCAAACAGTATAGATAACCTGATTCTTTATTAGTTTTCACAGAATACACACAATAAGAGATATGGAAAATTCCTAGCTCATGGGATTAAAAACCACGATCTACACTTGTAGGATTTCAACTTCACTAACCGAACAACTTTTAGATTACAACATATTCTAACCTAGGAATTAAACTCTTAATCCCTCACTTACTTGTAATAACTCTATTACAAGCCTCTTTGTACTAACTCTATTACAAAGCTCACAACTCGACTAACTCTAGCCAAGACACAAATACAATATTTATGGTTTTACAAATGGTTTCCTACACAATGCTTCTAGCTAAGCTAAGAAGGAATTACAAGTAAATCACTCTAACAAAGGTGCAACACGACTAAGGACATATAATGACACAATGCTGGAAACTGGTCCTTCATTATGTTGTTCTTTGTTCTTGAAGCCTTGAAGTCACTTGCAAGATGACAAACACTTGAGAGGAAACTTTATTAATTCTCGGATGTACAGTGTATGTTTTCTTCATTGCTTCATGTTATAATATCCAAGTGATGTCACTTGGATGATGCAAGCAAATATCTGGTCAAGGCATTCCTCTTAAAGTGACTGTTGTACTGTTCACACTGTTAAGTGTGTGCAGAGGAATAGTTGCAGCAACTTAACAGCTATGAGAAGTTGACTAATACAATCAGCAAGGGAACTAATGTCCATATGTTCCCTCTGTTGTCTCTTTGACTCTAGCTGTTGGAACTTGTGCCCGACTTGAGATTTGTTGTGTTTTAGCACCTTGAGGATGTGTAACAGGTACCCAATCTGGCTCTTATCATAAAGTTTGTTAGATCATCAAAATATAAAAAGGCACATAACTCATCAATTTTTTTCTTTTTAATGATGACAAACTTACAAATTAAAGTTTCCCCTGAGGACCAGATTACCATACAATATTTTCTGTATTCCCCCTGAACCTGTGAACCTGTTCTCCGTCTCAATTATTTTTTCCCCTTTTGGTATCATAAAAAAATTATTCACAAGTAATAAGCAAAAAGAAGTCCAACATGGTTAACTCATGCCACATGTGTGCACACAAGTATGGTTAAAAACAAAGCATGAGAGCACATCATGCAAAGAAAAAAAGAGATGCTCATTAATTTTAAAGAAAGGAGAACAGAAGTGTAGGACCACTGTTTTATAACCATTCACAAAAAAATAACTTAAAAGTACCAGCCACGAAACAACAAAAAAAATAAATGGTAGGACAGATAGTATTTCACCTGGACACTAAGAAGGGAACTGGTTTAAGGAGCACTCGAAGGGGGAGGCAGGGTTGAAGAGGTAAGGGTTCTGAGGAGAATATCCATTCTGGCATTTGCAGACACTTGCTCGTTAAGAAACCGCTCCTTCAAGTCCTCGATCTGTTTCCTGAGATCTGCATTTTTCTCGGTCAGACGGGAAAACTCTGTGCCTTGTGCACCTCTAAAACCAGGTGCCTCCTGGGCCTGACTAAGCTGCCCTTCAAGAATGGAATTCCATGCATTCAACCTCCTTGTCTCTTCATTTGCAGCATTCTGAGCATCAACAAACTGTGAGATAGGGGAATTGTTACCAACCCCTCCATTATTTTATTTTTTTTTAAGCAAATTATAGAATTTTATTAATAATAAAGCAAGTACACAAAATTTAAAAAGTACAACTACCAACTTACGAGGTATTAACAACCTCTTATTCTAGCACGCAAACTTAAAGGAAATAATAATAATATTTGAAGATCATCATAAAGTTTATATAGTACTTTATGACGATATTATACAGAAGATGAGCCTTTGTGATCGATCGTTCAAGATTATACATGTGTGTCGCAGCATTACCCATTTCTCCTGCATTCCACATGTAACTATATTTTGTCAATCATTTGTTGCAAAATGTTGCCTCAAATTGGTACAAACAGCAGCAGTTGCGCATAGTGCGCTTCTGTTTGTTTCCTTTTGCGTATCCATTTCTTGTTGTCCATTGCGCACCAGCAGCATAGTTCATCCAGTTGCAGGAACATTTGTACATCTATATCTATAACTATCTTTGACTCCATGTCGGTGGATTGAACACGAGGTGCTAATACCACTACCTGACATTTTGTCAATAGATAAACCATAGATATAGTCTCCACGTACAGAACAGCAATGTGTCCTGTAATTTTGTCACACAATTCCATTCCAAGTTTGGCAGTATTCACATCAACAAATAAAATGTTACTGTAATGTGATCTCTGCATTTGCGAAACATTTGGCAGCATCAAACAGCAGCAGTTGCGCATTTCAGTGTGCTTCTGTTTGTTTCCTAAAGCGTGAAATGTAATGCGTGCAATCTCCAATTGCGTCAACATTCCTTCCTCCCTTCTATATCTATAACTATCTTCGACTCCATGTTGGTGGATTGAGCACTATGTGCTAATACCACCACCTAACATTTTGTCAAAAGATAGACCACAGATATAATCTCAATATTGAAATTTGCTTTGATGAACACTAGATGAATCGTCCAGTTCCATTTGATCTCAAACATAATTAATCTGATTGCAACCCATGTTGTAGTATAGAATTATACAGTAATTGTTCTCTTTGGCATTTGTCCTTGTGTCTCCCTTCAACACAGTCTGGTTTGCAATGATCAAAATACATTGATCTGTCCACAACCCGTTGAAAATCATCTTTGTCCTTTATGCCTTGCAGAAATATTGTCGAGGAAAGCTCGCAGGACGTTATAGATATTAATGCTCGCACGATTATGTTACCGTCAGGCTTCAAAAGCTCACATGAAATCCAGTGCGATTCAAATTCCATCTCAAATTATTTCCTGCATCTACAAAAAAGAAAACAAAATTAGTGTGATTGCACACCATGATCTCCTCCACAAGGACTCGACCATGATGTTTAATTAAAATTGGACTCTACAGATCCCATTTCTCCTTCCCATTTCTCATTCAATCCACATAGCTTTCCAAATTCTCCCGGTTCTGATCAAAGCTATTGCTGGTTTGCTCTAAACTGGCCTAGCTTCTTAAATGTCGAAACTCTTCAAAATTGAAAAGATGACTTCAAGACCAAGCTGTGATATCGTTACTGCCTCGAGGACTGTTTCGACATGCTTTTAATGCAGCGTGTGTTGTGTCCAAAATTCCCACAACCCTTTTGTTGCATCTTTTTTGTCTGGACCATTCTCGTTTTTCATGCCCTCGACAGTTGATTCGAGAACCTGTGTTGCTCCACATGCCCTGTCCTCCTTTTTCCGACAAACTCACCACTGCAGTTGGAATGTAGTTGAATGGCTGCTTCGTGCATGTAATTGGAAAGAACACGCATGCTCCCTCAATAAACAGTGATGATGACCTTTTAATGAAGTGTTTGTGGTCTCCAAAATCTGCCTCAATGAATACAAGTGCAGCACGCCTACCTCGTGGAACTCCCCAGCATGCTTACCACCTCGTCAGGCACATAAAAGCTTCTTAAAAGAACTGAAGTTTAGTTTGTTTAAAGCAGGCATGCACCCAATTATCTTCCCCACGCATAATATTCAAATTGGCAACAACAGATGGGCAAATAATTAAAAGCATTTGTCGCAGCTGCATCAAATAAAGTAAACTTTTAACTTCGAATTTATGAACCATTCTTGATCTTGTGCAAACATTTAAACAGCTTTTTCCTCGACAGAATCTTGTGATGACTGATTAACCATATTAGGCGTGGTTAAAAGCATGTCAGTAGCATCGACCACCAACTGATGTTTTGTTCCCCACACTTACTTCCTCCAAATGCAGAAATTCTCGATTTACCCAAACAAGTTTCAGATAAACCTTCTCCCTTTCCTCTTTGTTATGTTATCTTTTTGCGACCTTAACCCGTAGGTAAGGACATTGCATCTTATCCTCATTCACAATAGCCCTTCCATGTTTATGTAGCTGTCTAAATTCATTGCACTCAAAATTCCCATTTGTCAGTGCATGGTTCGCAAGGAAATCTGCCAATTTGTTTCCTTCTCTGTATATATGAGTGATTTTGAAATTAAATCCCTCCTTCAAATGCATTATCTCCTCTATCTGATCAATTATACTCCAAGGTGGCTTCCATATAGACTCAATTATGTTTTTTACCAGCATCGAATCTGTTTGGAGCCATACATTGGAGAAATTCATTGCTCTGCAGTACCTCATTGCTTCTACAATAGCTACTGTTTCTGCTTCAACATTTGTTCCTTGCGCAATCTCTTTTCCCATTGCATGTATCAAATCCCCTGCTGCATCCCTCACACAGAATCCTATTGCGCTTCTTCCCGGATTTCCTTTTGATGCGCCATCCGTGTTGACTTTGAACCATCCCTCCAAAGGTAGCTCCCAAATAACTTTGTCCACTTTCAATGTCGGGATATAGTTTTCCATCATAAGCAGCATGTCCCTCCATTTTTGGGGAATTTTCAGACTTGGTTTTCTGTGAGTTATAAGAGCATTTAAAGTTGTAGAGACTTGGTAAATAACTCTGCTGCCAGACACAGCCTCCCCATACTTGCGACTATTCCTTCTCTTCCATAATTCCCAAATAATACAAGATGGTAAAGCTTGCATAATTGGTCTTAGCGAAGGGATTGTCTGCACAGTCCAATATTTAATTACAGCTTGATGAAATGAAATCCCTTCAAGAGATATTCCTGCTGGTTGCAAAAAATATCTCCACACTGTAGCTGCTGTTGACGATGAGAAGAATAAATGCACCATTGTTTCCTCCTTTGGTTCATCACAGCACCAACACTTTGACGGCATAAAATAGCCAAACCTTCTCATTATATCATCAGTTGGCAGCTTTGCCTTCCACACTTTCCACATGAAGAAAGCAATTTTAAAAGGAAGACCTTTCACCCATATCATTTTGAAAGCTCTCCTGGGTTCCTCTCTTCGCCTCATATATTCCCATGCTGTTTTTACAGTGAAAATACCACGTGTGTCGAGCATCCAAAATGGTGTATCAATCTCATTTTCTTTGACTGGAGGGCATATGTTTTCCAGTATATGTATAGCAAATTCCTCTGGTAGTATGTCAAAAAGCTTGTTGACATTCCATGTACCATCTTCTACTACATCATATACATTTTGAACAGATTCATCGATCGGAAATTCTGGAGGAACAAGAAAATATAAAGCTCCAACTTGTGTCCAGTTGTCAAACCAGAAAAGAGAAGAGCCCATATTTGGATGCCACACAATTTGATGCTCGATAATGTCCCTGCATTCGACCATCTTTCTCCAGATATGTGATCCGTTCCTTTTCCACGGTACAACTACTGCATTTAATTTTTTGCAGTACTTTTGGCTCATAAATGAGGACCACAGAGATGGCTTTGTTCGAAATTTCCACCACAATTTGCAGAACAAAGCTTTGGCTACATCATGTAATGATCTAAAGCCTATTCCACCCTCGTCGCAAGGCATCGACAGAGTTTTCCATGATGCCCAATGCCTGCTACTCCCTCCCACAGAGCTACTCCAAAAAAATTGTGCGAATAGCTTGTGTAGCTTGTCGATGACATATCTCGGAGGATTAACAGCTGAGAGTAAATGAATAGGCATGCTCTGAAGGACATGCTTAATCAGAACTGCCCGACCTCCTGTTGATAATAATTTCCCTTTCCACGACTGCAATTTGTCAAGGACTTTAATGATAAGACCTTGATAGTAATCCGTCTTTCTCCTCGAGTAAAAAATAGGGCATCCAAGATATGTAAAAGGAAATTCTTGCTTGGAAATTCCAGTTATTCTCTCGACCTTTGCAACCACATCGACATTTGTTGAATGATGAACGTAAAAGGCAGATTTCTCTTTGTTTAATTTCTGCCCAGATGCAGCCTCATATGCATACAACACCTCCATCACCAGTTGTAAAGATGTAGCATCTGAGGAAGAGAAGATGATTGTGTCATCTGCATAAGACAAATGATTAATCTTTGGACTCCATTTAGGCATTCCAAAACCGCAAAAATACAAATTCCAGTGCAGAGCATTTAATCCCCTCGATAATGCTTCCGCTGCCAATATAAACAGTGTTGGCGACAAAGGGTCGCCTTGCTTGACTCCTCTCGACGATTTAAAAAATCCATGAGGTTGGCCATTGACGAGCACGGAATACCAGTTGTTACCAATGATATCCTAAATCAAACCAATAAATCTTTCGTCAAATCCCATTTTTCTTAGAATTTTTGTCAGAAATAGCCATGATAATCTATCATATGCCTTCGACATGTCAAGTTTAATAACAGTATTTGGTCCAGCTTTGGTTCGAAGTCTGATATCCGTGATAATTTCCTGTGTTAGCAAAACATTTTCGACAATACTTCTCCCCTTTACGAATCCTGCTTGTTCTTCAGAAATTAAAGATGGGAGTAAGTCCACAAGTCTGCCGTGAATGACTCTCGAAAAAATTTTGTTAACAAAATTACTCAAACTTATCGGCCTCATGTCTGAAAATGTAGTGACCTCCTTCTTCTTTGGTAGAAGCACCAAATTTGTATGCGTTACACATCTTGGTAATTGTTGACCATTGAATAAGGCGTTAACCATGTCGAAAATGTCCTTTGCAATAATTTCCCAGCAACATTGATAAAATGCACCTGTGAAACCATCTGGACCTCCTGCACTTTCTCTGTTAAGGCTGAAAACTGCCTCTTTAACTTCCTGCATTGTAGGCTGACAGTTGAGTTTTTCATTTTGCTCGCTATCCACCATAGAAGGAACATTATCAATGATTCCAAATTCAGTTGGAATTTCACTTTCAGAAAGTTGTTCCTTAAAGAAATCCACAGCTGCTTCTGCAATTTGATCTCCCTCTTCTATCCAATTGCCTGCGTTGTTCTGTATCCTCTTGAGCTGGAGTCTTTTTCTTCGACCATTGACTTGAGCATGAAAGAACTTGGTATTCTTATCTCCATCATTAAACCATGCCATACCTGCCTTTTGTTTCCAAAATTGTTCTTCAAGAGCCAAGTATCTAACCATATGTGCTTGTACCCGATGTAGCCTTTCCCTGTTCTGTTGCGAGGGTGATTGTTCAAACTGCCTTTCATGAATAACAACTACTTCCTCCAGGCTCGCAATCTTCTGGAAAATGTCTCCATAAGTTGTCCTGCTCGCGAGTTCTCACTGTTGCTTTTCCCAAAGGGGCTTTGAAGAAGTTAAACACCTTAGTGAATAAGAACCCGTAGGGCAACCCATGATTGCCATCCTTAAAGTCTGCCACTATCTTCATATGCTCGATCATGAGACATGGCAGATTGATAGTGGTTTAGGCATCCAGTTCTTCCATGATCAATAGGTCTGCTTTTGACATAATGGAACGCCTTTTTGCACGTGGAAGCAAGACCTTGTGCACCCATTCCTGTTGCTGCACAGCATCATCCTTCAGAATGGCACTTCTAAAATTGGGAGAACAAGTCCCCTCAATGAATGAGATCCCTTCAGTAGGCACTCCCAAAATGTTCCCCAATACAGCCTCGTCCATCACAAAGTCTACTCCATTCACCTTCAAGCAGATGTTATCATCTTCTAGTGTGAACATGTCTGCGTAGAAGCTACACACTTCTTCCTCATACAACTTGGGGCTCTCATTAGTGAACAAGTGTGTCCACTTTTGAAACTCACAAATATCAACCAGTTGACGCATCCCTGTCATGTCCAGAATGTTAGGGGAAAATGTTCTGCACGATAGTACCTTCTGTTTTCTCAGGTTTGCTCTGTTTTCATCCGTGGCCACACTTACTTTGGCCTTCTTGGAGGAACCAGGTTCCTCGTTGTCACCAACCTTCCTTTTCACAGACTTTCTCACACTTTTCTCTTTCTTTGCACACTTCTCAGATAATTTTTCACTAGACTTCTCAGACAAATTTTCACTAGACTTTTCAGAAACCTTTTCACCAGACTTGTCTACCTCAACATTTTCAACTTCCACAACTTCCACATATGGCTCTATCTTGTGTTTTGGAGTCACAGGTTTCTTAATGGACTTACGATTTAAAGAAGCAGGTTCCTCATTCACCTCTTCATCGTCAACATCAACAACAAGTGCTGGAGGCACTTCTTCCTCATTCACCAGCTTTTCCCCTTTCACCAACCTCCTCTTTTTCTTCACTTTTTGTTTTTCTTCAAAACAGTTTCAAGGGCTTCCTTTTATTGCAACCTGGTAGCGGGTCTTTTAAGAGTGGGCGCATTGGGAACTACCTTTCCACTTCTAGCAGCAATGAAGCTTGGTAAAGCATATCATCATAGTCTTCCTCACTATTTTCATTTTTCTCTTTAGATAAAGATCTCATCTCAGGAATGACAAAGTTCAACGGCTCAAAATCAAAGTGAGGAGAGGGAGCAAGGTCAGTACTGACCTGGGACTCTTTTGAAAAACATAGAGTTTCATCCCATGTAGGAGTAGAGGGCTCCTCTTGAGTTGAGGGAACATGTCTTTCGTTTGTTTCCCCAGTAGTATTATTAGGTGCTAGATTTTCAAGGGGCACCGATTCCCTACCCTCTTCCTGGTGACTTTCACCTTTCCCCTGAGACCCAGTGGTCTCACTAACACCCTCATAACCACCAACTAAACCTCCCTCTGCAGCGATTAACAATTTGATCTCCATGACTTCTTGTTCATTTACCCCTAAAGAAGAGTTAGAGGATACATGAGGAATTACTTGTGGGATTGGATATATTCAAATCGAAGCTTGAAATAGGCGCTGCTGAGGCTTCTCTACAACTAACCACATCCTGTTGGGCTTCATCACTCTCCCTAGCCTTCTGACTAGAAACTTCTTGACCTTCATCTCCGTCTACGGTTTCACCTTCTGCCATTTTTCCGACGAGGCAGAAGGAGAGGTTGCAGTAACGAATCATTTGGGTTTCTCAGCTTTAGACTGCGGTGAGAACCAGAACACGATTGGGTTAGAGAGGAAGTAGCAGGTGGCTGTTGATCTGGTATGAGGTTTGGACGGGGTGATAGAGGTGACTCTGATTCTCGTTCCTGTGCTTCATGAGATGAGGACACAGTGAGGACTACACTAGAGACGTTTGAAACCTCTGGATTTTGAGACGTAGTGGAGATTTGTGGTGAGGACACGAGAAGAAAAGTATTTCATTTGAGAGAGAAAAGGGAATTTTTGGCTTTGATGTGGATAGTGAGGAAAGAGACAGTTTTGGGGTTATTTAGGAGAAGTGAGGGACCGGTTGCAAACGGGTACGAATCAACGGGTAGACGGGTCGTTTAGTAACGAGTGTGACGTTTGAGTTCTAAGAGATGAGAGAGAGAGAGTCTGAAACTTCTAATGATGTGGCACTTTTGTAGCCGTTTAAAAATGTGCATGAGAGTACAAAGGAACTACTAACCTGTGTCAAAGAAACCGGGTTCTCTGACTTAGTTTTGTAAATGTGAACCTCATCCTTTTACCAAGATGCAAATGTCATTAGCTACTTGTTTGCTCTATAGTTGCCATGCGTGTCTACCTGTAACGGTATAAAGATGAGTTAGAACTTGCCAAAAAATACTTTTTAGCTGTTTTTACCTGTTCATTCTTTCATAGCCAATCATTGAGGGACCTGGTACTTAGTTCAATTTTATCAACCCTAATGCTAATCGATTCTTTTCAAAGTGCTCTCTACTTAGTGTTTTGGTGAAGATATCTACTACTTGGTCTTCTGTTTTGCAGAACTTCATGCAGATAAGACCCTTTTCAACATTGTCTCTGAGAAAATGATGCGGCACATCAATGTGCTTTGTTCTCTTATGTTGAACCGGATTTTTTTCCATGTTGAGTGCACTGGTATTATCACACAGCAATGCAACGCAATCAAAATATACAACAAAGTTCTCCAGTTGCTGCTTGATCCATAGCAGTTGAGCGCAGCAAAAGGCAGCTGCCACATACTCAACTTCTGCAGTTGAAAGAGCCATAGAGTTTTGTTTCTTGGTACCCCAAGAAATCAGACACGATTCCAGAAAATGTGCCATGCCAGATGTGCTTTTTCTATCCACCAGATAACCAGCATAATCAGCATCAACACCCAATTAAAGTGAAATTGTCTCCTGAAGGATAGTAGAAAACCAGGTCCTGTGTTCCTTTGAGATACCTTAGAATTCTCTTGGGAGCCTTCAGATGAGATTTCTTTGGATTATATTGAAATCTAGCACATAATCCCACCCTAGATATGATATCAGGTCTACTAGTTGTGAGATACAAGAGTGAACCAATGATACCTCTGTACATGATTTCATTTACAGAAGAACCAGGTTCATCCATGTCTAGACGAGTGGCAGTGGCAATAGGAGTATCAATGATCTTTGAACTTTCCATCTCAAATCTCTTTACGAGCTCTTTAATGTATTTTTGCTAACTTATCATTGTTCCCTTAGGAGTTTGCTTAACTTGTAGCCCCAAGAAAAAATTCAATTCCCCCCATCATGCTCATTTTAAACTCACTTCCCATGAGCTTTGCAAACTCTTCACACAGGAAATCATTTGTTGCACCAAAAATGATATCGTCAACATAAACTTGCACAATGAATAGGTTCCTTCCCCATTTATTCAAAAATAGGGTGTTGTCAATTTTTTCTCTTATAAAGCCATTTTCTAGAAGAAACTTGGACAACCTTTCATACCATGCACAACGGGCCTGCTTCAGTCAATATAATGTCTTGTCAAGTTTGAAAACATGCTCAAGATGCTCATGACATTCAAAATCAGGAGGTTGTTTGACAAAGACTTCTTCCTTAGATATCCATTCAAAAATGCACTTTTGACATCCATTTGGTACAATTTAAATTTCATATGAGATGAAATGCAATGAGGATTCCGATGGATTCCATTCGAGCAAGTGGAGCAAAAGTTTCATCATAGTTGATCTCTTCTTCTTGATTGTAGCCTTGAAGTACTAACCTTGCTTTGTTCCTTATTATGTTCTCAAACTCATCAAGTTTATTTCTGAACACCCACTTTGTTCCTATAACAGTTCCGTCTGAGGGTCGAGGAACCAGGTGCAGTGATCCAGTCAGCATCTTTCAATGGTTCCTTGATATTTTTGGGCTCAATTTGAGAAAGGAAGGCTGAGAAGGCAAGTGAGTTTCTTGACTTTGATCTTGAATCCCGGAGTCAAGAAGAGTGATTACATTTTGAAGAGGGTGTGAACTTTTGTGTTTCCAGTTAGATACCTGAATCTCATTGCGAGAGGATCTAGGTTCCTCTGAATGAGATCTATTATTGACATGAGTGCCCTTCTCAACTCAGCATCAGAAGTTCCTTGCATGGCATCAATAACTTTATTCTTTGCTTCAGTTGTTGTGATTAAGGGACCATGTTCCTTTATATTAGTTGGAGACTCAGCTGCACCATCTTCATTTGATTCATTGACCTGACTCATCATGTCAGTCTTTTCATTTGCCATATCAATGACTTCACCAGAAACCTTTGACTGCTCTCCTTCTTGATCAACCTATCACGTGGATCTTTCCCACATAGGTGATGTGATTCATTAGAGATCACATGTATGCTTTCCGCAACACATTGAGTTTTTCTGTTGTAGACCTTGCAGGCTTTGCTTTGTGATGAATAGCCAAGAAAGATTCCTTCATCACTTTTCGCATCAAATTTTCCCAGTGCTTCCTTACTATTATTGAGAACAAAACATTTGCAGCCAAACGTCCTCAAATGTGTTAGCTTGGGTTTTCTCCCGTACATCAATTCATACGGGGTTTTGTTCAATAGTGACCTGATCATGCACCTATTCACCAAGTAGCACGCAGTGTTAATTGCCTTTGCCCCGAAACTTTTTACACCACTATCAATCAACATTGTCATTGCCATGTCTTCAAGAGTCCTATTTTTCCTCTCCACAATACCATTTTGTTAGGGTGTTCTTAAAGCTGGAAAATTATGACTTATACCATTTTCAACACAAAATTCGTCAAATTTTGCGTTGTCAAACTCTGTGCCGTGTCAGATCTTATACTCACAATATTATGGCTCATCTTCACTTGGATCTTCTTCACAAAAGCAGCAAACACTGGAAAAGTTTCAACCTTGGTTCTGAGGAACAAAGTCCAGGTGAATCTGGCGTAGTCATCCACTATAGCGAAAATGTACTTCTTTCCTCCTCTACTTGGCACCTCATACGTCCACACAGATCCATATGGAGGAGATCAAGTGGCCTTGAGGTGCTTACTTCCTTTTTGGGCTTGAAAGAGGACTTGGCTTGTTTTCCTTTTACACATGCATCACATACCTTGTGATCTTTGAAACTTGACTTAGGTAGCCCACGAATCAGGTCCTTCTTGACCAATTTGTTCAGCAGTAAAACTTGCATGTCTCAATCTTCTATGCCACATTTCAGCACTGTCATCAACAACACGCATGCATGTAAGATCCCAATTGTTCAAAGACTCAAATCAGCAACATGGATTTTCTTGAATCTTTTTGCCAATTGAATCACTTCAGCAGTTACAAGATTTGTAATTGTGCAAGTTTTTGATTAAAATTTCAATTTGTTTTCTTTGTCGCAGATTTGAGAGACACTCAGTAGGCTGTATTTCAAATCATTCACATAGTACACATTTTTAATTGAATGAGTGAGTGTCTTCCCAACTCTTCCTACTCCCAGAATGTATCCTTTTTTTTCCATTGCCGAAGGACACACTCCCTCCTTGCTAGGCTTTGAGTGAAAGGAAATCATTAGTGCTTCCAGTTATATGTTTAGAGCGGCCACTATCCATATACTATCTTTGGCTGCTTCCTTTCACTGCTCCCTACACGAGAAAATCAATGATTAGACTTAGGAATTTGGTTCTTTGTAATGAGAAAAATGGTGAATCCTTCTTGTCCAAGCAGGCATCACACGTTTTTTATTTGAGAGACCAGGTTCTTTAGCAGTAGTTACTTTTTCAGCAAAAACATTATTTTTCTGTTAGGACTGATGTCTAGCTTTACAGGTTTCTTTAAAATGCCTAGTGTTACCATAGTGAGTGCAAAGCCAGTTATAAGGGACAAAAATGTACTTGCTATTAGGATTATAAGGAGTCTTTTCCTTTTGAAATTCGATTCCCTGCCTGATTCCCCCATTGTTCTTATACATAGCAGTGATTGCATCAGAGAACCAGGTCCACTTAAGAGATTTTTCTAGGTCATTTTTAACTCTGTCTAGATCTTCCTGAAGTTGTATACTCACTAGTTCAGCACACAGATTAGATTTCACATATTTGAGTTCATTTTCAAGCTTAATGTGTGCCTCACTTGCAACTTCCTTTCCCTTTTGGATATTCCCAGAATTGTTTCCCCTTTTTAGTTCGTCTATTGATTCGTTTAGATCCATAATAACTACCAACAGGTCATCTCTATCATTTTTTACGTTTTCAATTTTTTCAGTCAGAACATTCTTTTCTTTCTTTAGAACCTCGATGGTTTCTTTTAGGTCAACCACTACAACTACCAGATCATCTCTCTCATGTTCTACCTCTCATAGTTCCACAGTTAATGCATTTTTATCATTTATAACACTATGATAAGCATTGATTAAAATATTTGCCAAAGATATAAGCTTTTTCTAAGATTAAGACTTCAAATTTCTTTGAATGTCTAGAAAGTTTACCTCATCATCATCTTCATTATCGTCAGATTTTGCCATCAGGGTAAAGATAGAGTCATATTCATTTGCTTCACGTTCAACTGTCATCATGGAGGTATCACCTTGTTCATCATCTTCTCCAGATTCGCTAGAAGAATCTCCTTATGCAGCAAGAGCTTGTTTCACAATATTGTCAGCGATTTCTTTTCTCTTGAATCTTTTGTCAGGAATTGAGTTCCTCTTGATTGCTTTGTCTGTATTGTGCTTGTACTGGTCTTGCTTGAGCAGAGGATAATATTTGATGAAGTGTCCTGACTTACCACATTTTTGGCATAAGTCATATCCTCTTGGCTTGCTGGAGCTGCCCTTTTTTGGAATCCCTCCATTCCTACGAACCATTTTCTGAAATAGCTTTGTCAGGTAGGCAATATTAGCATCCTCACTTTAATCATTATTGTCTGACTTGAGGACCCAGATTTCCAAACAGTTCATCAATGGTCAACTTTTATAGATCCTTTGCCTTGGTGATAGCGTTTACTTTGCTTTCCTAGGAACTAGGTAATACACTGAGTATTTTCCTGACAAGTTTGTTCCTTGGAATGATCTCTCCTCGAGAGTGGAGCTCATTGATGATAAAGGTGAATCGAGTGTGCATGTCCTGAATGGATTCATCATCCTTCATCCTGAAGAGTTCATACTCAATGGTGAGCATGTTAATCTTTGACTGCTTGACTTGAATTGTTTCATGTGCTGTTTGGAGAGCTTCCCAGATCTCCTTGGCTGATTGACAGGCAGAGATCCTTTTGTATTCGTCTAGTCTAATACCACATACGACGATCTTTTTTTCTAGGAAGTTCTTCTCTATAGCTTTGCGGTCAGCATCGTTGTACTCCTTCCTTGTCTGGGGAACTGTCACTGCTGGTTCGCCAATGGTCTTCATAGGGACAAAGGGTCCATCACAGATAACATCCTATAACTCTGAATCTTCAGGCATGATAAAATCATGCATACTTGTCTTTCACCATCCATAGTATTGTCCATTGAATCTTGGTGGTCTATAGGTTAATTGACCTTCTTCAAAGTTTGGTGGAACAACTATTTGGATCCTTTCTAGGTGTTAGCCTGATAGAAAGAACCTGCTCTGATACCAATTAATAGAAATTTAGAGCCCGCCAAACTGTATAGAGAACCTTGGTTCTCTATCAGTTCCCACAGAATACACATAATAAGAGATAAGTAAATGACATAGTAGAGTTTTACGTGGAAAACTCTCAGCTCACGAGATTAAAAATAAAGACTTACACTCGTAAGATTTCAACTTCACTAACCGAGCAACTTTTAGATTACAACATATTCTAACCTAGGAATTAAACTCTTAATCCCTCAGTCACTCGTAATAACTCTATTACAAGCCTCTTTGTAATAACTCTATTACAAAGCTCACAACTCGAATAACTCTAGCCAAGACACAGACACAATATTTATGGTTTTACAAATAGTTTCCTACACAATGCTTCTAGCTAATCTGAGTATGAAATACAAGTAAATTACTCTGACAAAAGTGCAACACAACTAAGGACATATAATGACATAATGTTGGAAACTGGTCCTTCGTTATGTTGTTCTTTGTTCTTGAAGCCTGGAAGTCACTTGCAAGATGGCAATTCACTTGAGAGAAAACTTGATTAATTCTCGGCTGTGCAAGCGTATTTTTTCTTTATTGCTTCATGTTAATAATATCCAAGTGATGTCACTTGGATGATGCAAGCAAATATCAGGTACAAGGCATTTCCAATAAAGTGACTGTTGCATTGTTCACACTGTTACGTGTGTGCAGAAGAACAGTTGCAACGACTTTACAACTGTGAGAAGTTGACCGGTACAGTCAGCAAGAGAACTATTGTCTATCTATTCCCTCTGTTGTCTCTTTGAATCTAGCTATTAGAACTTGTGCCCGACTTGAGATTTGTTGTGCTTTGGCACCTCGAGGATATGTAACAGATTGCCGATATGATTTTTATCATAAAGTTTGTTAGATCATCAAAATATAAAAAGGCACATAACTTACCATAGAGAGTATCTAGAAAGACCGTATGAGACATGATAGACGGGCGTTGAGCCTTGCAATAGAAAGAACCTGTTTGGAGGCTGCACGTTTTGGGCACACGCTATTTTTGGCCACCATAGAAAGAAAAAGAGTTTTCACTTAGCTCCTTTAATCTTTAACGATTGAGAAACAATACCCTTTTCACTTTTAAATGGGAAGAATAACCCGCTTAAGTAATATTTTCCAATGAAAAGAATGTGATTGTGGCGACTTTCTTAGTTTTAATAGTAGCCATAAAATCTGTTTTTTCTTCTTGTAGAGCACATTGCTAGGTCAATGCAGCGTGCATAGTAATAGGGGTGGGCATAATACCGACCGAATTAAAAAAACCAACCAAACCGAAAGTTTCGGTTTATTCGGTTTTGATTTTTTGATTTTTCGGTCTGTTTTGCGGTTTATAGTTTTTAAAAGTTCGATTTTCGGTTCGGTTTTCAGTTTTAATGGTTCGGTTTTCGGTTAAACCGAAAAATTAAATTTTTCAAAATGACACCCGAAAGTCTGCTAGTTTGGGCCTTGAGATGTAGTTCATAAACCCAAATAGTTGGGCTTTACATCATTGATCGCCGCATATGAGCTACAGTTGCCAAAAATAATTACATTTCGTATACAAATATATTTTTTTGTTTAATGTTTTCGCTGTCGATTTACTCCATGTTTCAAATTATACTTGAAATAATAAAAGTATCGCGTATCTAGTATCCTCAAGCAAATATAATAATTTTCTTCCAAAATCCGTTAAAAATATTTTATGTAATGGACTCCACTTTTAATTGTTATCTGGAGAAAGCAACTTAAAAATATGTATTACTTTACCTTTTTTTATCTTATGCAATTTTAAAGTTAAATACTTTAAACATAATAAACTTTTTTTATTAAACATGAAATTGTATTACCATCGAAAAAATAATAATATAAGAGCAACTTATACGTTATTAATGTTGTATACAGTACGTATAACAATAACAGACTTACTTAAATATAAATTGACAACTTATACGTTATTAAAGAATATCTCTTTTGTCTTTTTTTGTCAACAAGTATTTTTGTGGGATTTCTTATTTCTTTTGTTTTTTTCTGTCAATAAGTAATTTATTTTCGTTGTTCCGTAATACTTTTGCCGTGGCTTGAAATCAAAAAACCGAACCGATTAAACTGAACCGAACCGAAGTTATTATGATTCGGTTCTGGTTATTAAAATTAAAAATCGAAAATCGACTAAACCGAATCGAAATTCTACAAAATCGAACCGAACCGACCGATGCCCACCCCTACATAATAATATATTCAAGATTTGATAGCATCTTTTTCAATATTTTTACAAATTGTTTCGACTTTTAAATCATACCAAAATTAATATGATAATAATAACCTTTAAACCAAGTCAAAGACTGGACAACACTCGCATAGTAGATTTTCACTTATTTTGCATAACGTTTACAATCTGTAGTTGCATCAATAACCGAATTCTTACCTTTGTTTCAGCTCCTGGATCATTTTGATTATTTTGGATTAATAAAAAACCCTTAAGAAATAAACAATAATATTTTTTTCACACTGGAAAATATTACAAAAAGGGGCTAAAGTTCCTATTCAAAAGGTTAAGGGTTTATTATTTTCGAACTCTTAGAAGTTAGGGGTTAAACTGAAATATACTAAAGGAAAAAGTAAAAATAAGAAAAGAGTATTGAAAAAAGAGAGACTAATATACATTACATGCCAAGAATTTGCTGAAAGCACAGGTCACAAAACAAAACCCTACTAAGCTGAGCTCCATATCTCCACTTTTCTTCAATGGGCACAAAGCGAAAATCATCAGCTTCAACCCCAAAAATCCAACCTGAAGAACAAGAACCTAAACTTGAACTTCAATCTTCATCCTCCGAACAAGAAGAAGAAGAATCTGAATCCGAACCCGAGGCTGCCCCCGAATCTGAATCATCAGCTTCAGAAGAAGAAGAGAGCGAAGACGAGGCGACAAAGCGAGAAACTATTCGGAAACTTCTAGAACCTTTCACTAAAGACCAAATAATCCAGCTATTCAAAGCCGCCGCTTCAAACGACCCATCAATTCTTTCTCGGGTCAAAACCCTAGCCGACACCGACCCGACCCACCGTAAAATCTTTGTTCACGGCCTCGGCTACGACACCACTTTGCACCAACTCCACGCCGCCTTCGAACCCTACGGCGAAATAGAAGAGTGTAAACTGATTACTGATAAAGTTACCAACAGAGCTAAAGGATATGCCTTTGTGCTATTCAAAACCCGGGTCGGGGCAAAAAGGGCTTTAAAGGAGCCCCAGAAGAAGATTGGGAATCGTAATACCTCTTGCCAGCTTGCAGCCATGGGACCCGCTGGTGGTGGTTCAGATTCCGTGGAGAATTCGAATAATAATAGTGCTAGTAATAGTAATGCAAATCAAGTTGTGCAGCAAAATGATAGTATGAGTTATGGTTTTGGAATGAGTCCCGGGATATTGGGTGGCGCGAGTATGAATGGGGTGCCCTTTTTGATGGGGCAAAACATGGGATTCGGGGTGAATCCTATGCTGGGATTAGGCCAGGCTGGTTTAGCTGCATCGGGATTTAATCCTTCGTTCGTGGGGATTGGTGCTGGTTATGATATAAATAGCATTAATCCGAGCGTTCTAGGTAGTAGTTATGGTTCACAGCCAGCTTTGCAGGGATTAGGGACTTACATGGGTGCACAAATCGGGCAGCATTCTTTTGGAGGAACAGCAGCAATGACAACTGTAACTACACCGGCAAAAGATTCCTCTGGCATTGGGTCAGCGGGGGTGACCTATCCCTCGTATTTGGGCCGATAGGTAATCTGTTTTGAACTTGATCCCCTGTAGTAATGATTTATAGTATGGTCCATTTTCTTTTTCTCAGTATTTGAATATATAGTTGGCTCTGCTTTCTTTTCATTCGACTTTGTTACTCAGTGTATATCATGGTTGTCAAATTAGTATCTTTGGAACTATATGTTTAAATGATTGAGATACCATAATTATGGACTTGTCATGCTTTGAATTACTTGTCGAACTTGACTATGGTAGAGCTAAATTTGGGTATATGATTAACTGAATTATGAGTTTTTTATTCTATTCTTAGTTCACTTATACTCTCCAAAGTGTAAGTGCAATGGAATTTTGTCCTCTGGCTCGGTTGACATTTGTAGGTAGCATTTATGGACTGATTGATTGCTTCTATTGTGAATTACTTTGGTGGTAGATTTATGCGTTGCTGCATTTAATCGAATCATATTAAAGGGTTCTATTTTCTTGTTTTTAATGTTTCATCCATCACCAATAAAATGTTCCATCTCGTCCACTTTGATTGACTTTGTAAGTTCCAAGGAATCGTCTATCATGCTACAGCTGGCTAGGAGAATGTTTGAGATGATGCTAAATGAACGAATGTATGTGTTTCTTTGGTAATTTCACTTTTAGGAAAAATTATAGGTAATTTGGACTTGACAACATTATCCCAAAAAAAAAAAAAGGTATTGGACTTGACAAAACATTGACTACTTTTCACCACTAAGCACAAGTAGGGGAAATCGGAACCTTTTCCGTTCTTTTGTAGCTTTCTACAGGGTGGTGCCAAATTTTTCTCTCCATAAAAGGAAGTTTTTGTACAGGCCTAAAGGATAACCTGATCCATGACCAAGGATGTTTCAAATTTTTAGTAAAACTGAATAATCTTATCAGAAATCAGTTTGGAAACAAATGAGCAAGTTTTGTAAGTCAGTTTCTATTTGGTTGTGTTATTCATCGATCTGTGCTTTTGGTGGTGGGCTGGTCGTGGATAGTTAACAGCTGGAACAGGACTTTCATGGTGATCATGCTAACACAAATTGTTGTCTTGGAACAGTATTAGCCATGTTATTCATATGTTATAAAATGTTGGATTCTATAATGTAGGGCTTTATATTCAAATGGAAAAGGTTTTTTTTTCAGTAACTCGTAAATGGAGCAAAGTTGGTATCTGTTGTAGGATGTCAGGGGTGGCAATGCAAATCTTATCCTCCAATTTTTAAGATTTTCTTGCATATTCTGATTAGTGGAGCTAGTGGATTTCAAGGTGTTGCTATCCTAGGATCTAGATCCTAAGTAGTGCATCTCTCAGCATAGAACCTTACATAGTTGTCAGCCTACCACACTATGAAAGTCATTGCCAAATCAAAATCTTAAATTTCAGATAGAATCATTCACCTCAGTGCCTTGTGCTACTTTTGATCTTAGATCACCATAATCATCTATGAGCCATCAATTCTCTGCCTCTATTTCGTCCGAGTATTCCTCGTTTCAACTAGTCACCTGTGAAACTCTTCTCCTGCAACAGATGACAAAGAGTGTGGTTGGGGTATATGGAGAGTGGATGAAACATTCATTCTGATCTGCATCATTCCACGCTATTGTGACCTTGAGAAAACTGCTGCGGTTGGCCAATATTCATAAAAGAATTCCAAGGAAGTCAAGAGCCAGAGCCAAGAGCCAAGAGCCAAGAGCCAAGAGCCAAGACATACAACAGTATCTGCATTATCTTCTTGCAAATCCCTAGTTGTGTAGCTGTAGCATGCCCAAAGTGCTCACATTCAGAAGTTTCATTGAGTATTACAGCATTGGGTTGAATATAATTAGATCTGCTTCAGCTCATTGAATGGGTTAGCGTGTCTGAGATGGTTTTTGCTATGAATATACTTTTTATCATTGCGGAGTAGGATCTTTCTTAGGGCCTTTCTTCTAAATTGTTTCATTTGTTTTCCTTCTAGTTAAGCTTGTTGATATCTTCCTTTTATTGCCTGAGCTATATCTTGCTGATGATGCTTTTCTAACTTTCGAAGCGGACACAAAAAGATTGCACACCAATTTTAGTTCTGTTTTTGACTAGTTAATCTCTTTTCTGCTAAAACTTGAATATGAGTTAATCCATGCCTTTTGAAAATATAAATTGAAAGAAAGCAGCCTTTTCATTTTCCTTCACTTGTATATAGCTGAACTGGCGATCTTGATATCCATTTAAAGCAGTTCATCCCAAATCATGTGCAAGACAAAGCATGAGTAAACATATGTTGCTCGAGTTACTGTTCCCACAAATCCAACAGAGAGCACTCAATTGCCCTAAGATTAAATTAGGTTAACATAAAATATAGTTTGATGATTATGGGCCCCAGGGTTTTGGCCTATATGTAAGAATGCAGCGCATGATTTGTGAGTTACACGCATGTCTTGGGTTCTAAACTTAACGCAAACAAAAGTCGGATATTTAAGTGGAGAAAAGTATAACGGTGGGTCTTATGCACCACTGGTCTTTGAGAATTTTTCGTTCTTGGTAGACACATCAATTGGTTGAAAGTACACAATGACCAATGGAAGTTTATGACCATACCGAACGCAATTAGAAAACGTTTTGTTATAAATCTATAGTTAGGAAAATTATTCTCCGTTCATAAGGAAAGTTTCTATTGAAAAAATACTTTAATCTGCTAGAATGGTAATATATTTAGATCTCATGCGTTTGTGGGATTATATGATTTCATGATAAAGTACCAATTAAAAGAGTGGTGCAAATTGAGGTTTAGCTTAGCTTTTTAGGCACAAGAGTGAACGTATAAATTCTTGTTGAGAAATATATACTTAGGCTCTTCCAGAAGTATTAGTCGATAAAATATATATTTTTATATATAAGTGTCTTATATACTAATATATACATACATATATATATATATATATATACTTTTTGGCTAGCGAATGTAATTAATTTTGGTCGGTCGTTTTTGTATTTTGCTCTCTTTTTTGGTTTCACTTAGTTGTTTTCATGTTAGACAAATTTAACTCATATTATGTCCATTATCCGTAAAATAATACAAATCAATAAAATTACGAATGATCCTTCATGGTTAAAGTAAAACAATCAATTTACTAACTTGAATAATTATTTCGTATTAACGCATAATGAGCATGTCCTCTTTCAAATTAAACGCATAATGACACTATTTTTTTCCCACCCGGCCGACTAAAGTTAGGTTCGAACAGAGAAATCTCATATCGGAGGTAATGCTCCTGAACAAAGGCAACTTCATATCATAGGTTCGAATTCAAAATTTTTGGTTAAGAATGAAAAATTACTTTACCCTTCTCTAACAAACACATAATGATCCAATATGATATGGACTCGAGAGACAAGACAGAGCTGAAAAGGCAGATTATCAATTTTATTTTAAAAAATACAAAAATGTCGCACAAGGAATCGGTGACCTGAAACAATGTTTTACTCACGTTTGATATTGTATTAGAAGTTTCGGTTGTGTCAAGAGGATTAAACAATTATGTATGAACTTACTCATATTATCTATTTCAAGTTAGAATAAATGAAAGAAGGAAAACGGTTAAATTTATTCCTTTATTTTTAATATTATCTACATTTATCCTTCGTTATATTATCCAGTTAAATTTACTCTTACCGTTATACTATTCAGTTAAATTTACTTCTATAATTATACTTTCAGCCAAATTTACTCCTAACGTTATACTATGTGGCTAAATTTTGCCCTACCTTTAGTAAACTTTTAAAAATTATCCACAATTTTCCAAATTCTTTTATCTAAGACACTTAATCTTATCCTCGAGTCATTATTTTCTGAAAGCAAAAGAGCCATAAACTTGATAGCTCCATAATGTTAGAGAAATCGAGAGAAGCCAAACTAATAATAGGAAATACACGATCTTTCAAAAATGAAAGAGCAAAAAATAAGTATTAAATTCTAAATGTCATTCTAATGGACTTTGAATACAGTCTGTAATTTTTTGATAAAGTAGTTCAAGATCTGATATGCATAATGTACAGATATGAATTAAGTTGGCCTATATTAATTAACAGGGACTATAGATTATGAAGTGATTAATTAGTATGACATCAAATATAATGTGCAATAAGATTTATAATTTTGGTTTTCTCTCACTTTTTTATAATAACTAAAGATATTGATTATATATATTTAATAGAGCACACTGCCGCCTCCTCCTCCTCCTCCTCCAACTCCAAAAATGACGGATAAAGAAAAAGAATAAGTGCTTTAAATAAAAGGAATTTGAGGATTGTGAATAACAAATAGAATTAGGGGTAATTTAAAAAGTTTGCTAGAGGTAAGGGTAAATATGGTTGGATACTATAATAATAGAGTAGAAGTAAATTTGACCGGATAATATAATAAAAAATAGATATAGACGAAACGAACCTATTTCGAGTTCCGAAATCAATATTCGAACCCGATAACCTTAAAGTGACACCATAGTCAAACCTAAAAAACTTCTAAACCTTTAAATTAGCAACTTACGGCAATGATGGTGAAATTCTTTAGAAACATCCAAATGCAAGGTGGAGCATACGCCCAAGTCCAAAAATATCATCTGAACCTACCGAAACCATCAAAATTCTGATCCGAGGTAAAATACTCAAAGGTTAAATCTTGGTCAATTCTTTTAACTTCAAGCTTCTCAAATGAGGATCACTCTTTAAAATCATTTCCGAATTGCTCAAAAATTAGAGTCGATAATACACATAAATTATAATACAATATATGAAACAACTCATAACCTCAAATTGCCGAATTAAACACAATTATTTAAAACAACCCATAGAATCGTTATAACCACCCTTTTCAATTTTCCTACGGGGTACGTGTTTTTTTGGCTTTCCTTGTAAGTGATTAGGTTCACTTAATCCAATCATAATAGAAATAATTAAAAGGAGGACAAAATTAAAGCAAGCCTGAAAGTGTACAGATATGCCATCATCAAGCACACGTGTTAAAAGTAAGAAAACATGCAAAAAATTGTCCTCCTAAAAATCACGTCATTGCAGTCAACAAAAGTATACCAAACCCCAATGAAAAAGTCATAAAAGATCGGAAGACTCATTGATTAGATCAGTTAAAAACCTTTTCTTGGTTTTGCCTGTTAGGCGAAAACTACATTAGTACTACTTCATCTAGTAAACATCATTCAAACAAAATAGACTTCCTTTTGAATTATTTGACATAGTTCCTTATCATATTGCTTGCTATATTACCGGTTCCAATTATATTTAAACTAGCTTCTGCGTATTTTAATCATTTATCAAGTAAATATATACTCGCATCAGTACAAATAATCAAGTAGTAACAAATAAAAAAAGACTTTCTTTGAATTATTTTGGAACATATATACTTATCTCGACCACTAATAACCTGTTTGTCCAAACTTTTTTATAGGTAAAAAGTACTTTTTGACTAAAAATTAAGATGTTTAATCGAGTTTTTAAAACAAAAAAAGCACTTTTGGAGAGAAGTAAAAGAGAAACATTTTTAAGAAAAATACAAAATAATTTTTAAAAATTTGACCAAACACTAATTACCGTTCAAAATAACTATTAGTCAAACACAAATCGATTCTCACCAAAAATACTTTTTTAAAAATTACTTTTAAAAACAACACTCAAATTTTAGAAGCTTGACCAAACATAAAATAAAATAACTATGTCTCTTAACCTGCTTCCTTTACTACTATAACCTTTTTTCCTTTTATAACAGAATTAATTTGCCCATATTTCAATTGTTTATCAATATCCATTATTTTCCGATAATAAAAATAAATAAATAAATAATTTTACCAACCAAAACTTAAGAATTGCATACGAGTTCAGAGCATTCCCTTTTCTTTTTCTTTTTACTGTCTTTTTTCCTTTTATAGTAAGGATTGTACAAACCACCAAGAACTAAAAATGCTGTTTTCCAGCAAAAAACCCACTTTTTCTTTTTGCAGTATTTCACAGTACTCTAACAGAGAAGATGCATTAGCAGTCACCAATTTTTTCAGTAACGTTACAAAACTATTTTTATCCTGTTGGCAAAAACAAAACCCAAATTCTTTAGCTTCTTCTGTTACTTTCCATGTATTAATAAACTAAATTCCACCAAAATCCCACTGTTTTTTCAAGTGGCTCCAACTCCAAGAAAATCAATGAAGTGCATAGTTTTGCTCTTCATTTGTTTTTCTTGTTTTCCATTATCATAAATGTTAACATTGGTCATGTTGTTGGCTACTGACTCAGAGGCAGAAATTTCTGAGTTTGTATCTGATTGATTACCACATCCACATTGATTACCTTCCTCTACAGTGTTTGCAATTGGCTCCTCCTTTCCATACAAGAATTTTGGGTGAACCCCACTTTCCATTTTCACCTCTTCATGTCTTGAGATACCTACATATTACACCCCCAAAAACAAAGGAAAGTGCTTATCAATTTCACTCTAAAATGAGTTTATCTTATCAATTTCACTCTAAAATGAGTTTATGTTCTATGCAGTACGGCACTTACTTAACAAATATTTATGTTATCATGTTATTTCTTCTTTCAAAAAAATTATCTGAGTTTGACTTGACATAAACTTTAATAAAGAAGAAAGAACTTTTGAAATATGTGGTACATTTATGTGGTTGTAAGACTTTTGAAACTTTTAATCTTAAACTCATAGCATTTGTGTGGCTATGAATGATTTCTATTAAGGAAATACTAAAATGTGCCAAACTTTTTTAAACAGACTAATAAAAAAGAGTGCTAATCTTTTTAAAATGCAAGGAGTACTTATTACTATGATTGCATATTATTACGGATTAAACTACATGGATTGTGTAAGAAAAATTTACTTTAGCATGTATAACTTGTAAAGAATTTTACATTATTAGTATATTTTAACCAATTATAGCAAGTTCATTATTACTCATTTTCTAGGATACTAGAAGGTGGTTATCTAGCGATATTTTTTTGGATGATCTGATTTGTGTAAAAATGTTAATTAGTAGTGTGTGTGTGTATATATATATGAAATAATAAATATAAGTCAATATAAAATATAAACAGGAGGGAGAAATGAGTATACCTTTGTTTGATTCAAGAATTTCTTGGTGGTGATGCTGCATAGTAGTAAATCTTGACACGAGAAACGGAGGAATGACTTTAGAAGAAGGAGTAAGTGAAAGATCAGTGCAAGTTGAAGCTGATTGATCATCAATGTTGTTGTTGTTGTTGCTAGAAATGGTTGAATCACTGTTTAAATTAGAAGCAGAGAAAATATGAGGGAAATTAATTTGTTGCAAATTTGAAGGCTTTCTTCTTCTGTAGACACTGTTCTGTTCTCTGTGTTTTCTTGCCATTATGACATGCCAATGGTTCTTAACTGCATTATCTGTCCTGCCAGGGAATAGCCTTGCAATCATTGACCATTTGTTTCCATACATTTTGTGAGCTATTAACAGTCTCTCCTCTTCCTCTTCTGAGAATGCTCTTCTGTTTATCCTTGGATCTAGTTGATTAAACCATCTCAATCTGCAGCTTTTTCCTACAAGGAAACTTCAAAGTTAGTATAAACTCAGGATTCCGAATATAGACGTTGTGAGTTCTGAGTTAAAGAAGGTTGGATTCACAGACAGAATCAATGCGTTCAACTGACACTAGTGTTTTCAAC
This sequence comes from Nicotiana obtusifolia, assembly GCA_002018475.1. Lineage (NCBI taxonomy): Eukaryota > Viridiplantae > Streptophyta > Magnoliopsida > Solanales > Solanaceae > Nicotiana > Nicotiana obtusifolia. The sequence goes on along the minus strand of MCJB01009689.1, from coordinate 168,652 downwards.
AAAACAACAAATGAAATATTGCAAGTGGGGTTAGAAGAGGTAAGATGAACGCAACCTTACCCTACCTTGAAAAGGGAGAAAGGCTGAGTCTAGTATTTTTAACACAGAACCTAAATATATATCAAATATTAAATTTTATACTCATATTTTAAAAAGGTATAACGGATTCAGTGACAAGAACCGAACCCATCAAAGTAAAATTTTGAATCGGTTGAAACTTTATGTTTTTTATTTAATACATGTATATATGTAGTTTGATTCTAAAATAGTGAGTTCTTTTGAACCGACAAACTCAATGTTGGATCCTCCACTGTCAAAAATTTATTTTTTTGAATGTTAAAACTACTTTTTTTTCAACTAAATACCTTTCATTTTGTTGATTTCTATTTATACCACATGGACGCTTCACTTAATCTATCCTCAAAAATACCTAAGAAACTCATCAACAACTAAAACTGAAGATATAAAAGAGAAGTCCGATGCACTAAGCTTTTGTTACGCGCGGATCCGTAAAAAGATCGGATCATAAGAGTTTATTGGACGCAACCTTCTCTTACATTTTTGCAAATAGCCTATTTTTAAGGTTCGAATCCGTGACCTTCTGGGCAGCACAAACTTTACCGGTTACGGAAGGCTCCCCTTCTGAAACTATAAAGATATAAAAATCAAAAAGAAAAAGAAGAAGAAATTACCTGATCTTCCTTCAAGCTTTTCAGCAATGAGATTCCAGTTTTGAGGACCAAATTGAGCAACAAGTTCTCTAAGCCTTGCATCTTCATGTGGTCTCCAATGACCTCTTGCACATAGCTTTGCATTACTCTTCCTCATCCCCACTAAATCTACTTCCTCCTTTTCATCCTTCAACTTATTTGTTCCTCTCTCTTCTTCCATTTGGTTAAAAAGCCATGGACTTTCTTTAACACAAGGGAGTAAAAAGTTCATCTCTTCAACTGCACAAGAAGTAGCAGTACTATTCATGTGTTAAAGACTCTCCTCTTTTTTTTTTTTTTCAAATTAAGCAGAAAAGATGGGGTAACCAAAGATTCAAGATGGAGTTTTTTCTGCTTTAGAAAAGGAAAAAAGGTAAGGAATTTTTTTTCTTTTTTTCTTTTGGGGTTTCCTCCTATATAACTTCAGAGACTGAAAATGGTAGAAACCAAGAAAAGATCAAGTTTTTATCAGAAAATCAGATCACAAAAATTAGTATTCTCATTTTGTTTCACTAAGGGAGAAGAGGAAAACAAGAGAAATGAGAGGTTTAAATGTGAGATGACAGTCATATAAGGGAACAAAAAGAAAGAAGCGTAACGTTTAAAAGGGGAAGTGACGAGAGGAGCATGAAACAGAATCGTCTTTTCACTGCTTAAGTCTCTGCACTATGGCATAAAGAACAAAACTAAACAAGAAATATATATACTGTAAAAAGATGATGGGAACTTACACGATTCTCTCATTTTTCTAGGAAACAATTCTCTCTTCTTTTTTTACCTACCCTATAGACGTTAACACTATATGAATCAAAGACTGTACAATTTTGTATCCTAATTTTGAGTATTTTTTGAAAAAAAAAATTAAATTTGGACAATTCAAAATAAGATTATGTATCATGTAACCGAAAGGTTGTTTTATTTTGTTCTAATATAAAACAATACAGAGCTGTTTTACTGTTTTAAAAATCCAATTTGTTTTTTCAAATTAGTTATTTCACTTTTTAAGAAAATAAGAAACTTTCAAAAGTTGTCTTTAATGAAATAAAAAAAAATTCAGCTCTTTCTAAAATCAGTTCTTTTAAAATAAATTTTTGGCATGTCATCAATAGTGAAATAAATAAATATTTTTATTTGAAATTAGAATATTCGAGTTCGACCGCTTGTAGTAAAAAGAACATTTGACTATATAATTAGTCCTTACACGAAATAGATCTCGATTAATTTAGACTAATTGATGTCAATTAAATGGTTGAACAAAAAAATTGAGACTCTCACTATTTAAAGCAAAAAACTATGGTGTTGAACGGCGTCTCTAAGCAAACCTCATCGGGAGTTAATACAACAGTAGTAGAAAATTTACATGAAAGTAACTTTGCTTTATATTATATTAATCATATTACTTTCGGTTGTAACAATAATTATAACTCCAAGTAAAGTAGGGAATAAAATAAGTAAGATGATTAACAAGTCTAGAAATAAGTGTTGTGTGGTCGTGTGTACGTGGAAATCAAGAACCGCTCGTGTGGGTTGGCGAGAGTTCCATTAACACACTGTTGTACTTGGGTTTTGTGGCTTTTTCTGTAACTGTGCGCGCGCTTTCTCTCTCCCCTCCCGAATTTTGATAAAAACAGAATCTCCTTGTCTTTTTCTCTATTGTTTTCCCTCTTTTAGTTGCGCGTAGGCAAAATTTATTTACATCGATATTTATGTCAAATTAATAAATATATATGCATATCGTCGAAATCGAGCTCATCTATTACATGATGAATTGAAATCGAAATATAATAGATTGAAGATCGATCCCAGATTCCGTCGAACCTAGGTACAAAGTTAAAACATACGCTTTCAAAGATTATCGAGTCTGTGATCCCAGAACTGACTCCGACGGCAAATTAGCTCGAGAGAGCATCATCGAACCAAAATAACAAAAGGCTGAAATATTTGTAACCGGTCGCGCATCACGGCGGAAGTCTCGGCACGTATCAATAAAACCGTTTAATTAGCAAATCATGAGATTTTTTACCTTATATAGAGTTATACCTAAAGTAGAACTCCCCTACTATACAAAGGGGATCTGATTATTTGTAAAGGACACGGCAACACGCATCCCAAAAGCATTATAATATTATCTTTCTACAAGCTACTGCTCTTCTGTATTTGACATTATTTGGATCATATTCAGTTCAAGTGAGGTCTATTTCTCAATGCTATAACTGTTCAAGTCACACGATTTGAATTTACTTTATTATTATTTGCTTTGCTTTACTTATAGTTCAATCTATCGCTTTGTGCCAAATTAATCCACCTATCCTTAAAATCACTTATAAATTCAATTGTCATCCGATTTTGAGGGAAAACAACTTGGCGCCCACCGTGGGGCTAAGGATAATAGTGGTTATTTGATACAAATCTCCATAACATACACTGTTTTATACTTGCTCTTTGAAGTGTCTTCGATTCCATGCTAAAATAAAAGAATATCAAACTCTCAATCAACACCTCTGCATGTTGACGATGAGTCCGGTCACCAAGGTGAAAATAACAACATAGCGCCCAGTAACGAGATACCGCCTGCTGATCTCGCTGGAATTCCGATCACGGATCTGATTGACGCTAATTTGCATGAGTTTGTCAATGCAAATTTGCCTACAGACCCTGAGAGTAGCATCCATGATAGAGCTCGGTCGACTGCACAGAAAACTCAAAATAATGGAGGGGACGGGGTTAATCTGCGGATGATCTTTGAAATGTTGCAGGCTCAACAGGTGGCAATAGCCAAGTTATAAAACCAAAGCCGCACACTGAGCAGGATCGAGCTCGGCTCATCTCGAGAAATCGCTCACAAGGAAGAACCGATCGCGTAAAGTTCGAGTGGGAACGGGCCCGGTAGTAACCCCGAGATCATAAAAATGTTCGAGCAACTGACAAAACGAATAGAATCAGGGGAGAAAAAAATCGAAGCAAACGACAAAGAGGTGGAGACCTACAATTCTAGGCTCGACCAAATCCCAGGAGCGCTGCCGATACTAAAAGGCATGGATTCCAAGAAGTTTGTACAGAAATCTTTCCCTCTGAGTGTGGCTCTGAAGCCGATCCCTAAAAATTTCGCATGCCTGAAATGCCTAAGCATAACGGAACAACTGGGAACCATGATATGGTATCACTTCATACACATGCGCCATCAGGAAATCGAACCTCTTCAAAGTGAGGCAAAAGGATAATGAAATGCTCAGTGAATTCATATCTCAATTTCAAATGCAACGAATGGACCTGCCGTTAGTCGCTGATGATTAGGCTGTTCAAGCTTTTCCTCAAGGACTTAATATTCGAAGCTCAGTGGCTCCATAGCAGCTAAACAGAACTTAATAGAATATCTGGTTGTCACATGGGCCGACGTGCATAACCGGTATCAGTCGAAAATCAAAGTTGAAGTTGACCAACTCGGGGCCCCTTTGGGGTCTGTTTATCCGGTCTAGATCTTCGACAGAGTCAAGAGAGAAATCGATCGTGAACCGAGGCCAACTAGGGATAGGTATCAATCGTATAATGGGGATCAGAGAAGCAGTGGGTCCGGGCTAAACCCCATGGGAGATGAAAGGAGGAACGACCGAGGTCAAAGCAACCTAGGACTTATGACCAAAAATGGCCTCGACAGGTCTAAAGACGCACCAAGGCTATCAGAATACAACTTTAGTGTCGATGCTGTCGCCATTGTATCGGCTATCGGGTGCATCAAAGATACCAAATAGCCTCAACCCCTACAGTCCAATCCAACCCAAAGGGATCCTAACCAGATATACAAATATCACGGCACTCATGGTCACAGAATGGAGGATTATCGACAGCTGAGAGAGGAAGTAGCTCGTCTATTCAATAATGGGCATCTGCAAGAGTTCTTGAGTAACCGAGCCAAGAATCATTTCAGGAACAGGGATTTTAACAAACTAGCAGAACAAGAATAACCTCAACACGTCATTAACATGAACATCGGAGGAGTTGATATCCCACATGGGCTGATGTTGAAGAGCACCAAAGTATCCATCGCTAGGGAGAAACGAATTCGGGACTACATACCAGAAGGAACTTTATCTTTCAACGATGAAGATACGAAAGTGATTTGCAACCCCATAATGATGCACTGGTAATATCTGTACTCATAAATAAAATTCGGGTTAAACGTGTGTTAATTGATCTAGGTAGCTCGGCCAACATCATTCGATCAAGGGTTGTGGAATAGCTCGGTTTGCAAGACCAAGTCGTGCCTGCAGTCAAGTTTTAAATGGATTCAACATGACTTGCGAGACCACGAAAGGCGAAATAACATTACCAGTAAACACTGTCGGGACCATCCAGGAGACCAAATTTTATGTGATCGAATGGGACATGAGATACAACGTTTTATTGGGAAGGCCATGGATCCACAACATGAGGGCAGTGCCTTCGATGCTGCACCAGGCATTGAAATTTCCAACACCCGACAGAGTTAGAACGGTCTACGGGAACAACCGGTTGCAAAAGAAATGTCGCGGTTGAAGAAGTGACACCGGCACCTACAGTTTCAACATTGAAGGGGCCAAACCAAGTGATCAAAAACAGGGCAAAATAGCAATCATTGATACCATCTTCGGCAGATTCGAACAAACAAGGGGAAGTCGAGGATGATGATTATGGGATTCCTTGATTTTTTATAGCCCCCAATGATTTCGACGCCACTAAACCGATGGTCGAGGAACTGGAACAAGTCATATTGCAAGAAAACTTGCCCAATCAAAACTTAAGCTAGACACAGGGCTAAGCTCCGAGCTCAGGGGTAAAACTCATTCAATTTCTTATAACTAATGAAGACTATTTCGCTTGGTCCCACCTCGATATGACAGGTATCCTATCGAAGATAACCACTCACAAGCTGAGCTTGGACCCGTAATTTCATCCGGTTAAAAAAAAGATGAGACCCCAAGTCGAGATCAAGCATGCTTTCATCTAGGATGAGGTATCTAAACTTCTTAAAATAGGGTCTATTCGGGAGGTCAAATACTCAAATTGGTTAGCAAACATAGTGATAGTCCCAAAAAAGGAAATAAATTAAGAATGTGTGTAGACTATAAAGATTTGAATAACACATGCCTCAAAGACTCTTTTCCTTTGCCCAACATCGACCATATGATCAATGCCACGGCCGACCACGAAACTCTCATTTTTTTGACGCCTATTTTGGGTACAACCAAATACAGATGGACCCGAGTGATCAGGAAAAAACTTCCTTCATCACTAAGTATGGCACGTATTGTTATAACGTAAAGCCATTTGGATTAAAAAATACCGGTGCCATATACCAATGCTTAGTAAATCGGATGTTAGAGAAACAAATAGGAAAATCAATGGAGGTTTACATTTAAGATATTTGCAGGAAACATTCAGTATACTGAAGCAGTACAACATGAAGCTGAACCCAGAAAAGTTGCGTTTGGAGTAGGGTTGGGTAACTTCCTCGGATTTTATAGTATCCAATAGGGGAATTGGGATCAATCCTGATAAGATCAAAGCTATCGAAGATATCACGGCCGTGGACAACATAAAGGTCGTGCAAAGGCGAACCAGGCGTATAGCAGCCCTGAGGCGATTTATTTTGAGGTCATCCGACAAAAGCCATCGATTCTTCACACTGTTAAAGAAGAAGAACAAGTTTTTGTGGACCATGAAAGGAACTTATCCAGTCTGCCCCTGCTTCACACATCGAAGGCGGACGAACAACTATACTTGTACTTGGCGGTCTCGGAGATAGCGATAAATGGAGTCTTAGTTCGGGAAGAGTAAGGTACGCAATTTTCAATTTACTATGTTAGTAGAACCTTAGGTGAGGCCGAAATTAGGTACCCTCACCTGAAAAAACTGGCGCTCGCTTTGTTAAGCGCCTCTAGGATGCTAAAACCGTACTTCCAATGTCATCCCAAATGTATCCTAACTACTTACCCATTGAAGAACGTCATGCATAAGACCGAACTCTTTGGGCCATAGAAATAAGTGGGTACGATATTGAATATCGACCTCGGACCGTAATTAGGTGTATTTTGGAAGACTTTGTGGCGGACTTTACAATGACCCTAATACCCGAGGTCAAAAGACAGTTGTTGATTAACTCTAGATATTCCTCGGGAATCTGGACCTTCGTCAGGAACAGTGCCTCAAACGCAAAAGGGTCCGGACTTGGCAACGTATTAAAGCCACCAACAGGTAATATAATTAGAGAATCTATTAAGACTATGAAATTGACTAATAACGAGGCCGAATATGTGGCCATGATTGTAGGCCTTGAACTAGCCAAGAGCTTGGGGGGCGGAAGTGATCGAAGCCAAGTGCGACTCCCTCCTTGTGGTAAACCAAGTCAATGGAAAATTTGAGGTCAGAGAGGAACGAACACAAAGATACTTGGAAAAATTACAGGTGATATTACATCGGTTTAAAGAATGGACTTTGCAACACGTACCTCAGGATCAAAACAGCGAGGCTGATGCCCTCGCTAACTTGGGGCAATCGGTCGAAGACGACGAGTTCAACTCAGAAAAAGTCGTACAACTTATGAGATCAGTAGTGAAAGAAGACCACGATGAGATCAACTCGACGAGCCTAACTTGGGACTGGAGGAATAATTAGGTAGAATATCTCAGATCCGGTAAACTGCCCTCGGATCCAAAAGAGTCAAGGGCCCTGCATACAAAGGCAGCCTGATTTAGCCTGTCCAAAGACGGAATCTTGTTCAGAAGAACATTTGATGGCCCACTTGCAATATGTCTACGGCCAGGCGATATTGAGTATGTTTTGAGGGAAATCCACAAAGGTACCTGTGGAAATCATTCGGGCGCTGAATCGCTAGTTCGAAAAATAATCAGAGCCGGTTATGATTAGATCGACATGAAAAAAGACGCAAAGGAGTTCGTTCGAAAATGTGATGAACACCAAAGACACGCTATGATGATCCATCGACCGGGGGAGCTGCTCCACTCGATCTTATCACCATGACCGTTCATGAAGTGGGGAATGGACATCGTTGGCCCCCTTCCGTGGGCACCAAGTAAGGCTCAATTTATGTTGTTTATGACTGATTATTTTTCTAAATGGGTAGAAGCCCATGCATATGAGAAGGAAGGTAAAAGGAGGTCATCGACTTCATTTGGGACCACGTTATATGTCGGTTTGGAGTGCCATTCGAAATTGTATGCGACAACGGGGAACAATTTATCGGCAGCAAAGTGACTAAGTTTCTCGAGGATCATAAAATCAAAAGGATCCTGTAAATTCCATATCACCCTAGTGGGAACCGACAAGCCGCATCGGCCAACGAAACCATACTCCAAAACCTCAAAAGGAGGTTAACCGACGCCAAAGAAAGGTGGAAGGAAATCCTACCCAAAGTCCTATGGGCATACCAGTACGACCTCGAAGTCCAGTACCGGGCCACCCCGTTCTCATTGGTTTATGGCGCCGAAGCTCTAATACTGGTCGAAGTTGAAGAGCCAAGTACCAGATTCCAATATGCAACAAAGGAATCAAATGACGAGGCAATGAATACGAGCTTGGAACTGTTGGATAAAAGGTGCGAAGCCGTCCTTGTTCGGTTGGCTACCCAAAAGCAACGGATCGAGAGATATTACAACAAAAGGGCAACCCTTCGATACTTCAATGTCCGGGACTTAATGCAAAGAAAGGTCACACTGAACACCCGAAACCCGAGCGAGGAAAAGATGGGACTGAACTAGGAATGACCGTATCATATCGTCGAAATCACCGTAAAAGAATCCTATAAGCTCAGACTGATGAACGAGGAATAACTACTGAGCAATTGGAATATAACTCACCTAAAATGATATTACTAATAAGGTACGACCCTATTCATTTTCTTTTATTTATATTTCGGACTAACATTTGTAGGTGACCGACAAGGAGCAGTACAAAGTTTTAGGTCTAAAATCACGCATTGCACTCTTTCTTTCTTAAATCGATTTTGTCCCAATTGGGTTTTCTAGTAAGGTTTTTAACGAGGCAACAGTGGATCGTGCTAATTTAGAATCAAAGACCAATCACGAATCGGTGTCGAAGATCATATTAACAGTATCCGAAGCTTCTCTCTATGATCAAATCCGAATATTGGGGGGCATTACCATCAAATATCGACTTTAGCAAGGAAATTACTTCGTGGTGGAAGGGTCTCGATAGGTATGATTTATTGTAAGGGCCAAATGGTCAAACAAACAGTGACCGCATAGATTGCTCGAGCCCTAGCATAAAGCATGTACGCATGCATGACTGTTTTACACAAGAATGAAGAGAAGTTACTTCCTTGTAGTCATCTTGTTTTATAAAAATTTCTTATTTTCATTTCTTATGGAATTCCCTGCTTCCGATCCCCTAAAGGTAACAAGCCCAAGGGCTGCTTTAACTTAAGATCGAACAATTACTCTCTCAACGGGGGAGTGCCGTCCGAAAACAAACTCGAACGGTCTAAGCTATTAGACCTCAGGGGCATAAGACCTATTAGGAAACTGCCAAATTTTAAAGGCCACGCTTAAACTCTCGAAATCATTATTATCCTCCGGATAAGCCAATCTTTTAGACTCAGCTTCGAGCTCCTTGATGTTCTCGATCTTAGTTGATAGGTCGAAACCCTGAGCATGGATTTCCTCGAGGGCCTCCCTTCGAGATTGCCATTTAGCATGCTCAATGATGTCTTTTGCTCGAACCTAAGCAGCATCAACATTGGCCTTATAAACAGTCAGCATCTCATCGGCATTGGCCTTAACTACTTAGGCCTCCGACTTGGCCGCTTCGAGCTCCGTGGCCAGATTTTCTCGATCAGAGATAGCTGAATTCAACTGGGATCGGAGCTCCTCAATCTTCATGGCCTGCACTAAGGACTTCTTCTTTATACCTCGGAGCTGGACTTCAGTCGAAGTCAGTTGGGCCCGGATGTCTCCTTTTCTGAGGCCAGGCAGTCCATGTTCTTTTACCATTCTTCAGCTTCAGCCTTTACCGCATCTACCTCTTCCCCTAGCTGTCCGATCTTATCGATCTTGTGCTGGACCTACGGGTTTGGACCATTAGTCACCATGACCGATTCGTTATCACTAACTTCAAAAATTCTTCTAACCTGCTTAGCCAGGTCGGAATGCTCTTTCCGAGCCATCTATAACTCAACCCGGTGGCCCTTAGCCTCCCCTTCTCTTTGTGCACTAAGAAGTTTGTAAGCATCTATTTTATCAATAAGCCCTCGGATCTGAGCCTCGTACTAGTTTAGTTCTTCCCGGTATCGGGAGAAAGTTTCATGGTAGAGTACCGAAGCCTACAAACACAGAAGGAGGAGTTACGATCATCTACAAGATAATCTAAGTACACACTAGGAATTATTAGGAGGTATCTGAGATTACCCGATTTAATGCATGTTGGGTTTCGTTGAATAAATAAGGCACTTCCACCTCGTTCATCTTGGCCTGATCCTCCTCGTTCACCAAGCACTAAAGGTAACTGGCCACTCCCACGGGGTAGAAAGAACCCGGGCATCCTCCAGAATGGACATAACGCTTGTCCTCTTCCGGTTAGGATTCAAACTCGGGGCTAGGAACCGGTTGACTAGTTTCGGGCTCGAGGCAGGTCCACTTGTCCTTGATGATGGACTTTTCTTCGCTACCGATATATCACACAACCCGATGATGCCTTCGTAGAAGTAGAGTCTACACCATCAAAGAAGTTTTGAAAGGAGTCTATCGCCCCTTGTGGCTCTTCATTGGGTTGTTCTTTCAACGCCTGAGCATCGGCGATCATAGACTCAATAAATAATAGCGAACTGAAGAGGTCTATCACTCGGTGTATGCTCTTCGGAGCACTATCTGCTATCCAGAAAGAACCATCTACAGTCTCGTTATCGGCCTCCCTATCTCAAGGAAAAGCAGCATCGCCTCCTTTTGGGTTGGAAGCTTTCAGCTAAAACTCCCTCATCGACCTCCTTGAGTCAAGGTAATTCAGTTTCATCTCTCACCAGTTCGTGGGCCCCTCGAACCTCGAGCCCTGACTGCACACGGGCTACCATTTCGGAGTTCTCTTCTTCTCCTTCTTACTCATCCTTGAGCCAGTGGAGTGAATCCAAAGAGGGCGCACAAGCATTGGTGCTACCCTTAGGTTTACGCACCAGACCTCTTTTTGTTTTCTTCTTTTTCGAGCTCGGAGAACTCGGGGCCCTCTTCCTTTTCTTCTCATCACCCTGCCTCGAAGCAAGGGGCTCGAGAGGCACATCCTTGTCATTGGATCGAGGCCTCATAGCAACATCCTTGGGAAAAGCTGCAAAGTAAAATAGAACCAATAAGTACTAACCGACACGAGGAAAAAAATCAAATATTATTGAATCGAAAAAGGAAATTTACCATGGGAACAGACCTCCCACCGGCCATTCGACAATTCGTTCCACAGGCGCTCGGAATAGGGATTCTGTGACACAAGGTCCTCGACCCACTCCTTGAGTCGAGGAATTGCATTTGACATTCGAGCAACAACTGCACCACAAAACATCGATAAGAAGGGAGGAAAAAGAAAACAATAAACAAAATCATTAAGGCAAAGTCATACTTACGTTTTATGTTCCATTTCTCGGGAAATGACATGTACTTGGCCGGGATTAAATCCGAGGTCTTTACCCGAATGAATCGGCCCAACCAGCCTCGGTCCTGATCCTCATCTATACTCGAGAATGGGGCCTTACTGGGACTGTACAAGTGCATGAGATGATTGAGGGTGAAGGGGCACCCCTCAATTTTGCTTACCAAGAAGTGGGGGAGAATTACTATCCAGAAAGAAGGGTGGATTTGACCAATAGTCACCTCGTACCTCTTACAGAATGCAATGATGACCGGGTCCAAGGGGGCCAACGTGTAAGGATAAGTGTAAACACTTAAAAAAACCCTCCATGTGGGTAGTAATCGCTTCCTCAGGCGTGGGCACCACCACGTGTTTATCAACCCAGTTGCAATCCTCTTTGACCTTAGAGAGGAGACCGTCAGTGATCGAGCATATAAATATCGAGATCGGCTCGCATCGACCCGGTACCGAGGAAGTCTTTTCAATCTTGAAATCAGCACCGGTCAAACACCCACCAGGAACAAACACTTCAGTGTGAGGTTCCTCCGTTGTTTCCGCACCGGCCGGTCGTGATGAAGAGGCGGTTTCTTTTTGTGGAACTGTCTTAGAAGTTTTTGCCGTTTTTATTTTAATAGAGATGAAGAAGAGTAAGTTAAAAGGTTACGGTAATATTTTGGAACAAAGACGAGCGAACATTCTTGCAAAAACCAAAAAATAAAATCTGGTACAAGTGTTAGAGAATGAAAAGATATTTTAAAAGAACAAGAGTAGAAGAGGTTTAAATGTGAAGTTTGAACGGATGAAGGATGGAGTATATATAATATTTAGACGACGGTTCAAAGTCTGTCGCGGCTGACCAGCGACTGAAGAACATTTAATGCCATTAAGATGTGACTGACGAGATGTTTCGTCTATTTTTGTCGTTTCTGATGAGAAGTATCGAGATTAGGATCAGGGGCTCATATCATTTCTTGTCATTTACACTCTGAAAAATGAGAGGACTATCTGTATACGGCTGAAACCGAGCTCATCTATTGCATGAAGGATCGATACAAAAATGTAATGGATTGAATATCGACTCCAGGTTCTGTTGAACCTAGGTACGAGGGTAGAACATGCGCCTTCAAAGGTTATTGAGTCCGTGACCCCGGAACTGGCTCCGACTCCGACTCCGAATTAAGCTCGAGAGAACATCATCAAACCAAAATAACGGAAGGCAAAAATATCCGTAACAGGTCGCGCATTACGGCGGGAGTCTCGGCACGTACCAATAAAACCTCTTAATTAGCAAATCATGAGATTTTTTTTACCTAATATAGAGTTGTACTTAAAGTAAGACTCCCCTACTATATAAATGTTGTCTGATTATTTGTAAAGGACAAGGCAATGCGCATCTCAAAAGCATTATAATATTATCTTTCTACAATCTACTGCTCTTCTGTATTTGACATTATTTGGATCATATTCAGTTCAAGTGAGGTCTATTTCTCAAGGCTATAACTGTTCAAGTCATACGATTTCAATTTACCTTATTATTATTATTTGCTTTACTTATAGTTCAATCTATCGCTTTGTGCAAAATTAATTCACGTATCCTTGAAATCACTTATAAATTCAATTGTTATCCGATTTTGAGGGTAAAAATATACTCCCTCTGTTCACTTTTACTTGTCCACTATGGACTTTGCACAACCCTCAAGAAATTATACATGAATTGCATAATTTACCATTATATCCATATAATTAAAGCATATTTTAATAGATTTGAGAAAATAATTTAAAATAAGTAATTAATACTGTTGGTATAACTGGAAAAAAGAAATTGTCTTCTCTTGATATGCTAAAAGTGACAAGTAAAACTGAAAATCTATTTTTAGAATTTTGGACAAGTAAAAGTGAACGAATGGAGTAATAGGTATTTGTGCATATACTTCTTTTACTAAATTATACTCCTTTCATCTCAATGTAGAATAGATGAGATGCTTTTTTTATTAATCGGTACCCAAAAAAATAACGTATTTTTAATAAAAAATTAAATATTTGATCCAACTTAAACCCAAAAGCTAGTTTAAGCAAAAGATTGCCTGAGATCATATTAGGATGACCAAAAGACTCATTACCCGCCGATATGGGACAACTCAATACCGTCCCTCACGTACCAGGCCTGTAAACTTTCCGGACAACATAAATAGAGGTCTTATATCGGTAACAATAAATTGGGATAGGCCTAATGCTGATATTATGATAAACTTGGTTCTATTTACCCTGAAAGCTAACTTATGAAGTGAGGATTGTCTGAGATAATATAAGGAGATTAAGATACCCATTACCCACCGATGTGGGATAACTCAATAACTTTTATATCTTGAAATAATTTATCTTTAAATTTTTTATTTTTACCAAACTGTACCCTTAATGAGAAGTATTTACAACCACATTAATATCATGGCCCTACGGGACTTTTACCCCTTAAACTTTTAGGTTCATAAATTTCAAAAGTCTTTTTTTTCTTTTTTAAACTTTATAGCGAGTCAAACTATTTTATCTAATTGAAATAGAGGGAGTAGCTAATTATTATATTTTTTTTATCAAATCACTTAATAAGGTAAAATAATAGATTTGGGTATAAATATCCTTTGCAAATAAATTTTTATATTCTACGAGTATAAAATTACAAATTTTGCACACCTCCCAAATTTTAAACCCTATTATTTTTCGGTCCACTTACTCTTTGAAATTCGATCTCTATGGTACTCCAACCTCACGTGCCTTTCTATGTGATCGAAAGGAAGAGAGAGAAAACCATAAACATCTTAGGTTCTTAATAGAAAAAAATAAATAAAAGCTTAAAAACGAAAAATCATAGATATCCTTTTGAATTTTATTGTTTTAAATGTAACAATAACAATAAAAATTTCTGTTGAATCCCGTAATCAAGATTTTGAAAGGATAGTGTATACACGGACCTTATCCTACTTGAGCATGTGAAGAGGCTATTTCCAATAGACTGTCGGCTCAAAAAGAAAAAAAAACAATTCAAAGAAAATCGATAGCGAAGAAGACATGAGCAAAGAAGCGTTAACAACAGCAGGCTAATAACCAAACTTATGCAGAAGGAATATCAAATAATAATATTCTAAGAGCAAGGAGATACTAGAATACCCTTAAAATAACCGATAAAGCAAGAAATATTACACAATTCTCCCCTAACCTTTTACTCAAATTCTCAACTTCCACACTTTCTTATCAAAAAACAATACTACTAAAAATAAAATAGAAGGTGAATTAAAAAGAAGATATAACATTTCTTTTAAACATATTCACAAAAAACAGAAGTAAAACAAATAAATTGAAATAGTGAGCTAAGAGGATCATTTGATTTTTTTTTTCCAAGATCATTTGAGTTGACATGAGGTTAAAAAAAGCCTCCAAGGTCAGTGTCTCGCGATATTATGATATGCAATTCTCCGATATTATGTTATTACCTTATATATAATTTTATGCTAAGATTAATTGTTCCCATACCAACTACAAAACGATCCCTTACAATAAACTTGCATGTTTACGACAAAACAAATACAGTAATTATGTCTTACTTAAACACTACGAGTACTTTTACAAGAACGAATAGTAAAAACACGACTAATTAATTAGAACTATTATCTTTCTTAAACATTACCATTAAACATAACAAGATATAAACTACAGGAAATTTTGGGTTAATTGAAAGAAACTACAAAAGTTTAGATTAAAGGCATCAATAGACAAAAATGATCATAATCGAGATCCCTTTTGTCGGTGCATCGCATGTCAATTCGACTCCAAAGTCCAAAATAGAGGCGGAATATTCATTTTTATTTTAGTTTTATTGACTACGAGAACTCCAATGTAAGGGCATAAGGCCAAAAGGGATATCTTTGTAAACTCGTTCAGAAACAATATATAAATTTTTTTAACGGAAAAGGTTCAAATATGTTTTGGTACTATACAAAATTGAGCACATTTGTCTTTCGTTAATACTTTAGTCCATGTATGCTCTTACCGTTATATAGTTGGTCCATATATGCCCTTAACGTCACATAGTTGGTCCATATATGCCCTTTTCGAAACAGAATTCACCCAAACTAATTAACTTTTTCTTTAATTGTATTAAAGTATATTACAAACACTATTTTCTTTTTATTAGTACTTTTTTTCTTTACCTTTCTCTTTTCTTTCTTCTTTTTTCTTTTCTTCTTTATTTTTTTCTCCCATATTTGATTTCCTCCATTGCTGATGCCTTCTCCATTTCCATCACTAATTTCACGTGATTTTATTCCTAAAAATCATACCTACACCACCAAAAGCTTCCTAGCGAGAAGACTCTAGTTCTTCTGAAAAGAAGGAGATGAAAATTATCGAAGAGGTTTTTTCGGTAGTGCTAATTTGGCGAAGGTAAGATATGGTTATTTTGATTTTGAAGGTGTTGGTTTCTGTGGAGCTTCAGATCTGAAGGGATTCATGAGTTTTGTCAAGTGAAATTGGTGACGAAAATGGAGAAGACATCAACAATGGAGGAAATCGGATAAGAAGAAAGAAAAAGAAAAAAAAAGAGAAGAAAATAAAAAAGAATACATAAAAGAGAAAGGTAAATAAAAAAGTACTAATAAAAAGAAAATAGTGTTTGTAATACATTTTAGTACAATTAACGAAAGAGTTAATTAGTTTGGGTGGATTCTGTGACGGTAAGGGCATATAGGGACCAACTATGTGATGGTACGGTTATATATGAGCTAAAGTATTAACGAAAAACAAATATACTTAATTTCGTACTGTACAAGAACATATTTGAATCATTTTTTCTTTTTCAAATAAAAGTTCGAAAAAAAAAGAAGAAGGTGAAAGCTAGACAAACGAATGTGCAGAAAAGGACAGTGGAGTTATCATAAATTATGTGTGATTCGACCAAACGTGGAAATGGGAAAAAACCTATAGCGCAAAGAACGGTTTCTTTTGAGCTTTTTCTTTGATTCTGTTATGCTAACGCAGTACCGCTTGTCCAAAAAAGCTGAGTCCTATGCCCACCTTTTACTTTAATATTATTACTATGTAGTTATGCAATTTTTTAAATATAATTACTTTAGGATGATTTATTCTTTTTCTTTTTCTTTAAATATTTATTGGTTCTCCAAGTACATGCTAGTATACGTGACCGTCAAATAATAAAGTGACTCAAAAATCGGATGTCGAACTCACAAAGACTTAAATTAATCGTTAACTAAGCAAATTAAAATTAATTTACTGTTCAAGATAATAAAAAATATTATTTTTCTACTAAATTACTATTACGAAAATCAAATAAGTAATTAGCTAAATTAATTAGGAGCAAGCGATTGTGGTTAGATTTTAATCAAAGGAGATGAAGATTCCAGGATTGTGGTTGGTTTGTCAATCCTATGGAGTTCGTAATTACACATGTTAATCCAAATTATCTATGATTGCTAGTTGACCGGATCGTTTTTATAAATAGCATGTTCCCACATAACTATTCGTCTATCCACAATATATCAACCCTATATTCCTATGGTCTTGATTCTAACATTAACGAAGAAAATACAACATTCAATTAAGCAAGACTGTTAGGTATATTCCTATCCTAAACGCGAAATCTTTCCCCGAGCCACGGGTTCAAAAACAAGCTCTCTCTAATTCTACTCTTATCTAAATAACAAAGATAGTAAATAGAACTCAACTGCTGGCTAAACAATTAAGCAACTATGCACAAAATTAGAGAAACAACCAAAGATGATAACTCGTATTAACAGTAATGTAATTAATAAACTTCAATAATCATGACAACCATAACCTTAGAACGCGAAATTTAGCTCCACATAGACATGGTAGCAAAACAACAATTCATCCAAAAAAAACGTAAAGATTACTAAGTTTGATAGAAGAAAGAAGGAATCTGATGAATTCCAGTCTCCACGGCGGCTCTGTGCTCTCCGTTGGTCCAAAATATGTTCTCCCCTCTAAAAATAGGTTTAGAACCCCTTTTATACATATTAGGGACATGTAGAGTTGAAATCCTCAGGTCCCAGCAGAATTAGGACGAAATCCGTCCTTCAGTGTCCAGCTTGGCGCCTGGCGCCAACCTGGTCACCGTACTTTTTCCACTTTTGTGCTCTGCTGCCTTTGGTGTTTTGGTTGGTGTCTGGCGGCACCAAAGTCATACTCCCTCCAAATTCTTTTGTTTTTACTTAAATTTACATGTAAGCTTGCCAAATCACTATCATTGACTCCTACACATATAAACATCATTATTAAGCTCGAGTCACAGATATTCACACTAAAATTAATAAAATCAAAACAAAATACAAGACAAATAATATAAAAAACATAAATTTATAGCCAAACATCAACATTAATACGGGCTTAACTAAAATTCTTCGTGCACCGGACTACTGAAAGCTTTCATGAAACGTCAGGGGAATAACCATATGTCTAACCATATATATTCCTCTTCCTCACCTTAATCTTCAAGAAGATCAATAGTAATTTACCTGTTGATATTTCCTTTTTAGTGACTCAAAAAGTTTTTAACTTTATAGCGTTCAACTACGAACATGAACTACTCTAAAAGCGTGCTAAATTCGTTCGTCACACCTACGTTCTCCCTTTGTTAAAATAACAACTCCAAGTTAAAATCTTTTATCCGTCTGTTCCATATTTAAATTAAGATATTGTGCTATCTCAAAATTTTAATTTGTACGTTGCAAGTCCAGAGACAGATTAAGATTTATAGATTAAGGGTTCTAAATTTACCATTAAACTCATAATTCGATTTAATTATTATTTTCTCAATTAATTTGTATCTATTTTAATACAAATAAGATCTAAGCGGCAGCAACTGAATTTGTCTAAACTTATATTCTAACTGTTTCAATTTCCATGATATAGTTTGATTTGATACAAAGTTTAAGGGAAAAAAAATAAAAGGCTTTTGAAATATGTGGTCCTAAAAGATTAATGGGCAAAAGCTTTGTAGGGCTATGGCATTAGTGTGGCTATAAAATCTTTTCATTAAAGGTAAAATATAAAAAGTTTAACGTAAAATATTTATAAACATAAAACTTTTTAAACAGATTAATACTAAAAGTGTGTTATTTTAACTGAAACGGATGGAGTAGTATAACTATCTCCGGTTTACAATAAGTGATCAATTTATCTTTTTATTTTGATTCAAATAAGTGTTCATTTATATAATACAAGAAAAAATTTAATTTATTTTTTCAAAATTACCCTTATGTATGTATCCGTAAAAAATCTTTTACTTCTTATATTAATCATGCTGTAATATAATTTAATCATACTACCTATTTTTATTTAAAATTTTATATTTTTTTAATGAATGTATGCAAGATAAATTGATCACTTATTCTGGACCGAAGGAAATAATATTTTAGCTCTTCTTTTGACTGCAGACCTCCTCGGGCACAGAGCTGTGAGAAAAACGTGAGGGTGTGGGTGGAAAAAGGATTTGTTTTCTGTTAGGTACTTATAATTTTTTTTTTCTGGGGAAGTGGAGCTTATATTGGCATGGTTTTTTGTTGTATTTTTGCAGTAACAGAAGAGAGAGGAAACGGTCGTCACTTTTTCGAATGACGATGTTTTCCGTTATGCACACGTGCATCTCAATCTTGGCCTTGCACGTGTGTCATGTATCGACAAATTTGTGTCAGTTGTAACTTTATTGGGTTGAATGGAACAAACCTTTTTTAAAAGAATTTCGAGAAAAATGAGAATTTCGTTTTCTTTTGTTTCTTCCATTTTTGTGAATTTTTATTTTTTTTAGTAAAAGTACCCCAATACATTTTTCTCCTAAAACATAACTATTTACTCTTAATTAGTAAAAGAACATATATATATATATATAACTCGTTGCTAACAAATTCCCACCAATCTAGTTAGATGGTTGATTTTATACTATGAGATTATCGCGTGCACTATTAAATGGGATTGTTTTGTCTTTTCTTTCTCATTTTAAAATTTTTGCAATAAGAATATTTAATTAATAAATAAACACATTATAATTACCACTGATTGAAATAGTGTATTGTAATTACGTAATTCAATAATTAATAATCAGGTTAAAGGTTGGAGTTTGTTGTTGTAGAGATTACAAGTGTACATTTTAATAATCAGTAAACCACCTTTGCTTGATTCCCACCATAATTATTGTCACACAATCTGTTTATTTAAATCTGAGTCATAATTACCTACTACTACGACTGTGAAGCAACTTCTTTAATTTATTGTCGAAAAGATATTGTAGTAAGTAAGTACTAGTAACTAAGATTTAGCAATTATTCATGCATGCTCGAGGATGCGTCTGTATGTTGTTTATCCTTAAAAAAACGAATAATATTTGAATTTATATGTGATTTTAAGAATATATCAATTAATTCAATACGAGCGATTAATCAAATGAAAAAAGTAATAAATCGGCAACCCGATGATAAGCGTGATTCCAAGCTCGGTTGATGGCTCAATGAGGAACCTGCCCTCGATTCCAAGCTTGCACTTATGAAGAACTTAAAAACAAAAATAAGAGATTTTAACAACAAAGAGAATTGAAATAAATTGCCTTGGTATGCGTGTTACAATGTCCCTCATAAATAATAAGCTTTCCCCTTTATATAGTAGGGAGTTTTACCCTAAGTATAATTCTAAAAAAGGTAAAAATCTTCTGTTTTGCTAATGACTGATTTTCTGCCGATACGGGCTGAGATTCACACCGTGATAACCGGTTGGGGACGGACATCACAGCCCTTTGTTAGTCGTGTGTAGCTGTTTGGTAATGCTCTCATAAATTTTAATCCTCGAATGGGACCCGGAGGACATGGCCCTGATACCGTCGACGGTAGGTGTTTTGCCCGAGCCTCGATACGAGGGGCTCCTCACTCTGACTCTGATTCATTACAGTCACGTTCCTATTCTGTTTGCCTCACCGGGAAAAATCGGTGTGTTCAATAGGCTCTGTTTTACCCGTATACAGATAGTCCCCTTGATTCTCAGAGAGTAGGCTTGCTGAAGCGATGGGAAACGACAAATGACTCCGGTTCCTTCCTTTCTTACGTTACGACAAGGGAGCCTAAACGTTCCATTAGCCGCGTCGTTCTGACTACGGACACGTGTCGCTCACCTGCAGGTTGGCCCCGAATGCGAAGCGTCGGCTGTTTCCCTAAAAAAGCTTCCTCCTTTTGTCCTTTTTCTACTTTTCGACTAAATCACTACCTTCGAGCTTTTCAGCCATCATCAAACCTTCATATCTTCAACCTTGTTCTTCAATTTCCATAGTAACTCTGCCCATATTTTCTTTAAATCTTCATACTCTGTTCTTCATCTTCAAAACCCGTTTTTTCCAAAACTGTGCGTTCTTTCCTCAAATTTTCAAAAACTCACCTACATGACAATGGCCAGAACATCGAAAATCGTTCCTCAACAAGTTGCCTCTTCATCTTCTCAACCGGCCGCTGGTACTGAAGCAGTTTCCCCTGAGGTGATTGCCTTCGAAATGGCTTCCCCCATTGTGGTTGCTAAAGAATCGGCTGCCGAGCCTCCCTTGTCAGCGTTCATTCCCGGGGCTTCTCTATTACACATGGCTTTAAAGTCGAGAAGCCCTCGTGCAAACAGGATCGGGGTGAATGAGTCTCGAGGTACATATGTTTTGTGACTAAAGATGTTCTTCCCATAGTCTGTAAGGACTGCAATTTGGAAGGCAAGAAAATAGTAGTACCCGGGCTTGAGGACACCGTTACTACCCACGTGGAGGTGTACTTAAGTGTTTACACTTATCCCTTCACACTGGGCCCGATAGACCCGATCGTTCTAGAATTTAGCAAGAGGTACGAGGTGTGCCTCAGGCAGATCCACCCATCGTTGTGGAGGATCGGTGACCCTCCTCCGCTACTTCGTGAACAAGATCGAATCTCGCCGATTCACGATCGACCACCTGCTTCGATTATAGAGTCCCTGAATGTTCCGAGGGGGACTGATCAAGCTTACTCGCGGGGCCAGCAAGGCTCCCTTTTCGAGTATTGACAAAGATCACGACCAGGGTTGGCAGGGGCGCTTTGTCCAAGTAAAAACCAAGGATTTGATCCCCCCGGAATACATGTCATTTCCTGAGAAGTGGAATGCGTCTCGTAAGTGCAATTCTCTCTTTAAACATCAAAATTCTTTTTTTTCAATTTCTATCTTCCTATTCATGCTTGTGGTTGTGCAACTGTCGCTCGGGTTCCGAATGTGGTTCCCCGGTTAAAGGAGTAGATCGAGGGCATAATATACTCAGATGTCGTACTTCGAGCACACATGGAGCGGACTTTCTAAGCGCCGATGGGAGGCCCGTTCTTATGGTAAGGCTTCTTTCTGAGTAGCCAATACTATGTTTTTGTCTTTTATTATACTAACTCCTCTTCCCTTTTGTTATTGCAAGTTCGCTTAGGACCACCGAACATAGGCCCTCGGAAGGGATGAGGATGTGCCTCCGCCCGTTGGTCCCTCCGTTGTTGCCACAGGGTAAAAAGGAAGAAGAAGAAAAAGAG
This sequence comes from Nicotiana obtusifolia, assembly GCA_002018475.1. NCBI lineage: Eukaryota > Viridiplantae > Streptophyta > Magnoliopsida > Solanales > Solanaceae > Nicotiana > Nicotiana obtusifolia. The sequence goes on along the minus strand of MCJB01009689.1, from coordinate 146,736 downwards.
AAAACCCTCGGGCTCCCCTGGCTCCAAGGTGAAGAAGCCAAAGAAACGGGTGCTCCGCAGGCCCAGAAGGCGCTTTAGTTCCCGAGTGTGGTTTCCGACTCCCTCTTCCGGCTCCGGGACGAGCTGGAGGATGAATCTATTTTTGTTACCCACGGGACGACCTATCCTGGGGACTCGGGTGCATCCGAGGGGGAGATTCGTGAGATCGACCACCCTCAAACTCAAAAGACCGATATGGATACCCGGGGTAAAACTTCCCAGGATGCCGGCTCCGATCCAAAGGAAGCGTCTGGCATAATCGAGATCTCAGGGACACCCTCCTACACTGAGTCCATGATTAAGGAGGCCCAAGCGATAAAGAAGAAGTCCAACGAGGGGGTCCATGGTGCGGAAGATCCCATTCACTCCTTTTTTGACGGTGTGGACTCGACTGCTTTGGAAGACTTCTCCAGGGTGGGCGACCTGGAAATTTCGAAGAAGGACACATCTTTAGAAGCAGGCGGGCTGAGCTCGAGCCCAAAATTGATCGATCAGTTCCCTGCTCCTAGTGTGGACCCCAATTATACTGGCTGTCCCGATGGATGCCTGGTTTTTGTCTGCTCCCGTAGGGGTAGCTAGCTACGTACGGTGCCTGGTAACCGAGGAGGATCAGGAAAAAATGAATATGGTGAACGTGCCATGCCTCTTCAATGAGGAGAATCAAGCGTTGAGCCGTGTAAGGCACCGTTTCTTTCCATTGATATATTGTTATCTTTATTTGATATTTCTCACTTTTTTCATCCCTTTGTAGGCCTCGGTATTTCACTACGGGACTTTCCTTCAGTACCAGGTTGAGGTCAATTAACTCGAGGTCGAGATCAAGAAGCTTGCCCAAAAAATGGACATGTATAAGCTTCTTATTGAGCTGCAAGAGGGGGTTGCCAAGAACCTCCAGGCCGAGCTGGATGCAGCTCAGAAAGAGGCATCAGCCTTAAGGTAGGAGCACACCGACTTGGTGAAAAAGGTAAAAGTTTTTGAAGTTAGACACGAGGGTCCTGTAGCAGAGGCTAACAACAATACTTCACACTCCAGCAGAAGATTGACCAAATTGACCAACTCTGCAAGGAGATGGACGAGATCCAAATAATGGCTGACTGGTGAAAAAACCAGATGGACCTGCTGGCCTCGGCGAAGGAAACTGCCCAGGTCAAGCTGTCTTCGGTGGAAGTTAAGCTTCGGGTAGTGAAGGAGAAGGCCGATACATGCGCTCAGCAAAATGAGGATCTCCAAGCACGATAGTGCTCGACCATCGCTGAACGGGATGCCCTCGTCAAGGAGCTCGAAATAACGAGGTCTAGGTTGGAAGTAACCTCGGCTGATGCTGACGAGATGGTGTCCCAATACAAGGCCAATATTGAAGCAGCCGAGGCCCGCTTGAAGACTACTGCTGAGTATGTGAGGCGGCTATCCTGAAGGGAGACCCTTGAAGAAATAAATGCTCGAGGCTTCAACCTATATGCCAAGATCGAGGAGGCAAAAAGACTTGAGGTCGAGGATAAGAAGCTAGCTGAACCCCGAGGTGAAGAGGGCTCCGAGGGCTCTGAAGAATATGAAGGCCCCGATGGTTCTGGTGACGAGACGGGTTCCGGTAAAGACTAAGCATAGATGCCTTATGTTTTTGTATCCTGTACATATATTTTGTTGAATCCGTTTTTATTAGGCCTTTGAAAAGATATTCCTAAATATATATAAAAAATTCCTTTGGGAAATTTTTAAGTTTATTATCTTAGCTTCTTTTTACGATTGCAAACATTTCCAATGCCTTAGCACAGAACCAAATGTAGTAATAATTTTTTTTTGGAGGTCTGAACAAGACCTGTCATCGATGTAATTTTTGCTCGAAACTTTTTGGAAACTCGGAGTGACCGGAAATTTCCCCAAGATGCTTGCTTAAATGTTTTTTGACCTTTGTCGAGGGTAAATTTTGAACAGGTTTAGAATTTTTTTGAAGGCCTTATGTTTTGATTACAGGCTTTGGACGTCTCCGAACCATTTTTAGGGTGGTCGCAGCCTTTATTTCAGATGACAATCCCTGAGTGGGGGTAGCCCTTTGGGCTCAAATAGGGGTGGCCCTTGGGCTCGATAATCCCCGTGTAGGAATAGCCCTTAGGCTCGATCGTTTTAATAAGAAAAAGTGTGTATTAGCAAGGCGGAAACTTTCTTTCATTTCTGTGTGCAACATACAAGATTGTAAGCATGTAAAAGCTCGTATTATGGTTAAGGTGGCCTACGCGAGCACGGTTCACTTGACCATTTGGCCCTTACAATAAATCTGAACCACCGAGCCTAGACTATTCATGCACAAAGTTTCCTTTCTTGTTAAAAATTTTGACCCGAGAATGATGGACCCCAGTATTCGAGGTCGATTTCGAGAGGGCTCGGATACTTTTGATGTGACCATTGACTCCAGTTTAAAACCAATCTTCGATCTAAGCTAGCAAGATTTACTGTTGCCTCGTTAAAAACCTTGTCGGAAAACACATTTGAGACAAAACCGGTTCAAGGGAAAAAAAGTGCAACGCGTGCTTTTAGACCTAACAGCCACATTCTCCTCTGGTTGTTGCCTGCAAGTGTTAGTCCAATTCGTAATATTAAAAAATGTGAATGAGGTCGTAACTTAGCAATAGTACCATTTTAAGTGGGTCACGTTCAGTTGTTCCGTAACGGTGCACCATTTCCTGCTTCGAGTTTGTATGAACCTTTACCGGTAATCCCGATGATATGTACCTTCTCAATTCGGTCCCAGCTTCCCTTCATTCGGGTTTCGGATGTTCAGTGTTACTTTTCTTAGCACCAAGTCCTCGATATTGAAGTGTCAAAGGTTGGCTCTTCGGTTGTAATATCTTCCTATCCGCTGTTTCTGGGCTGCCAACCGGACTAGGGCGGCCTTGCGCCTCTCATTCAATAGTTCCAGGCTCGTGCTCATGGCCTCACCGTTTGATTCTTCGGTTGCATATCGGAACCTCAGGCTCGGTTTTCCCACCTCAACCGATATTAGTGCTTCGGCACCGTAGACCAACGAAAACGGAGTGGCCCTGGTACTAGATTTTGAGGTCGTACGGTATGCCCACAAGACTTCGGGCAGAATTTCCTCCCATTTCCCCCAAACTTTTCTTAAAATTTTGCAGTATGGTCTTGTTCGTAGACTCCGTCTGTTCGTTCCCACTAGGGCGATAGGGTGTTGACAAGATCTTTTTGATCTTATGGTCCTCGAAAAATTTGCTTATCTTGCTGCCAATTAACTGTTTCCCGTTATCACACACTATCTTGGCCGGTATACCGAACCGGCATATTATATGGTCCCAAATGAAGTTGATGACTTCTTTTTCCCGGACATTCTTGAATGTTTGAGCTTCGACCCACTTAGAAAAATAGTCAATCATAAATAGTATGAATTGAGCCTTGCCGGGTGCCCATAGTAGGGGACCAACAATGTCCATTCCCCATTTCATGAACGGCCAAGGTGACATGACTGAATGTAGTAACTCCCCAGGTTGATAATCATTGGTGCATGCCTCTGACAGCCGTCGCACCTCCGTACATAGTCCTTCACATCTTTCTCCATGCCGATCCAGTAATAGCAAGCTTTGATTATCTTATAAACCAAAGATTTTGCCCCCGAATGGTTTCAGCAGGTGCCTTCGTGAACTTCGATCAAAACATATTCGGTGTCTCCCGGCCCCAAGCATATGGCAAGTGGGCCATCGAACGTTTTTCTGAACAAGGTATATTGGATAGGCTAAACCTGGTCGCCTTCGTGCGCAGAGCTCTTAGGATCCGAGGGCAGCTTCCAAGTCTTCGGGTAATCTATATACTTGTTTCTCCAGTCTCAAATTAAACTTGTTGAGTTTATTTCGGAATGGCTTTCTTCCACTACCGATTTCATGAGTCACGCGACTGCTCCTGAGCCGAATTCATCGTCATCAACCGATGATCCCAAGTTAGCTAGAGCATTGGCTTCGCTATTTTGATCCTGGGGTACGCGTTGTAGGGTCCATTTCTTGAATCAATGTAGTGTTACCTGTAATTTATCCAATTACCTTTGCATTTGTTCCTCTTTCACTTCGAATGTCCCATTGACTTGATTTACTACAATAAGGGAATCGCACTTAGCTTCGAACACTTCGGCCCCGAAGCTTTTAGCCAATTCGAGACCTGCAATCATGGTCTCATACTTGGCCTCATTGTTAGTCAATTTCACAGTTCTAATATATTGCCTGATTATGTTGCCCGTAGGTGGCTTCAACACGATGCCTAGTCCGGACCCCTTTGCGTTCGAGGCACCGTTGACGAGTGTCTGGCGTGTATAAATTTAAACTCGTACTCTGTCAAATAATAGTATAGAAAGATATCGAACCCACAAAGATTGATTTATCTATTCTACACACGTTTCTTGTTTTAATTACTATTTGAGAAAATCAGGAAGAGTTGAGTTGTGAATTAATTAAATAAAAATAGATGAATAAAATAATAGAAAATATTTTATTTTTCACAAATATAATAAAAAGGTGTTGAGATCCTAACTTCACTTAATATTTTTATTATATAATAGATAAAATTATCCTTCAATTTCTATTTCTCACAAATGTATAAATGCCTCTCACGATTACATTTTTATATTATTAGTCAAGTTGAAAAATTAATTGCACTCCTCTCGATTATACAAATTAATCATCAAAATAGTAATATTAAAGACCCAGAAATATGTGCTTAAACTGAAACACGCTCCTTTTTTAGTAAGTCCCTTTTGGTTACCCTACTTATTGTAACTGATTACTACAATATTCGCCTCTTTCGATTACAAATAAGTGTAGAATCAATTTTCACATATAAGAGCTAGATATCATTAAATAAAAGTTAACATCTATCAATACCAAAATTAACTATATTACTTCTTCCGCCTCTCTCGATTACAGAATTAGTAAGAAGTTAATATGTAGTCTGAAATAGATAGATGTTAACAAATTAAATAACACCTAACTATAAAGCAGATAAAATTTAAATGAAAAGCTTCAACTCAAGCACACGAAATTGCGGGATAATCTACTATTATATAAAAATATTAAGATCTCCCACTCTCCCAACATAAGAAAAGTTACTCCATAATAGAATTAGTACTAATAACGGAAACATTCTTGCCATTAAATAAGAAAATAGAAAGAAATATTTAAAAATAATAATTTTTCTATTTAATTAAAAATAAGAATTAAAGTAATTTCCTACACTAGATAACTGAAGAAATTGACATAGAAAACTTATAATTAGAAAGCAATGTATGAGAAAGCTTCTGCTCTTCCGTTACATTTTTGAACAGCTCCAAGTTCCTATATTTATAGATGCACTTAAGCTTTTGATTTTACATCACGTTTTCTTCTGATTTGCAGAACGTTAGTTTCTTTCTTTGCAATTGGTGCTCATGGGTTTGCAAAGAAATTTTGACGCCAAAGTTGTAAGGTTCTTTTTGATTTCTTCTCTTTATTTTTCTCTTTCTTTTCTTCTTGACTTATTTCTTTTCTCTTACTTATTTATGTTATTTCCTGAAAATAAAATGTCAATATTAGTATTTAAATTAAAAATAATAGTTATATATGCATGATATTCTCTTCCTATCAAATTCCCCCACACTAAGCATTTTTTATCGTTCTCGAGAAAATATATGAGTTCCTCCCTTAAAGAAAAGAAATCAAGTCAACAGTTAGCACAAGTTTTCTTTGAATTTTGCAAAAAATTGATATCACCTGCTGTTTTAATAAATTTTCTAGAGTGTTATTTACTTTCTTATTCATGTGTCTTCCATTCAGCATAAGCTCAACTTTTACATACCGAAATACTCTTCAATCAATTCCATTTAAGATAATCATAAAATAGTGTATATTAAACAACCATAGGCTTTTTCTGTTTATAAATGTAACGAACCGATCGGTCGTTTTAAGCTCTAGCGCATCATTCAGCGGTTTGAGGCTTTGAGTTGCTTCACTTCAATGTTTTATGACTTCTACGTGTGGTCGGGGTTGAATTTCGGGAAATTCAGAGTTGATTCGAATGGAAAATTCTAATTTCGGAAGCTTTAAGTTGGAAGAATTGACTAAGGTTTGACTTTTGAGTAAACGACCTCGGAATTGAGATTTAAAAGTTCCAATAGATTCGCATGATGATTTCGGACTTGGGCGTATGTTCGGGTTGAGTATCGGACAACCCAAGAGCATTTCTACGCTTATTTTGGAAAGGTGACATTTTGAAGGTTTTAGAATTTTCTAAGTTTGGCTCGAAGTGGATTTCTATGTTATCGATGCCCGTTTGAGGTTCCGAGCCTTGTAGTAGGTTCGTATAGTGATTTGTGACTTATGCGTAAAGTTTGGCATCATTCCGGAATGTTTAAGTATGAATCGGACGCGTTCGTCGAAGTTTAGAAGTTTGAAATTTGAAAGAAAGGTTTCGACCGTCGATTCGTAGTTTGATGTTGTTTGATGTGATTTGAGGCCGGTGAGCAGGTTCGTGTCATGTATTGGGACTAGCTGGTGTGATTGGACGAGATCCTGGGGGCCTCAGGTGTGTTTTGGGATGGTTTCGGATCAAGTTTGGGTGTTTTGATGTTGTTGGTTTATGGTGTTTCTGGTAAGCATCGCAATCGCGGTTGAAGGGACGTGATCGCGAAGAGAAGCTGGAGCTGGAGAGGGATTTATTCATCGCGAACGTGACTCAGCGGTCGCGAACGCAGAAGGGAAGCTGAGGCACCCTACGCGAACGCGACAGAGAGGCCGCGAATGCATAAAAGGAAAGGGGAGCTGGGCCTGGAGCAGTTTAGCATTCGCAAACGCGTCTCGTGGTACGCGAACGCGAAGGGGAAGGCGTCTGAAGGCTTCGCGAACGCGACGAGGAGGTCGCAAACGCGTAGGGGAAAATTATAAAGGCTGTTATTTTAGCCTGTCCTAGGCAGAATGGTTTGAAGTCGGGATTTTGCTCATTTCACTCATTTCTCTCTGAGTTTGGGTGATTTTGGAGTGCTTCAAGGGGCGATTTTCACCATCTATTATGAGGTAAGTTATTCCCACCTATTGTAAGTTAAATACATGAATTCTATAAGGATTTAAAAATGAAAATTAGTAGAAATTGTGTGATATTGGTAGAAAACCTAGAATTTGGTATTTTTGGATTTTGACCATGAAATTTTAAATGGAATTTGAAATAAATCATATATTTGAGTTCGTGACGTCATGGGTAAAGTTTATCTTCGAAAACATTCGGAATCGGGGCACGTAAGCCCGATGGTTGACTTTATTGACTTTTCAAGCGGAGTTGTGAAATATTATAAATTATTAAATTATATGCATTGGAGCATATTTTGATTGATTTGCACGTTGTTTTCAGAACGTTTGGCTTTGAGTTGTGGTGTTAGAGAGGCACTGGAGCCGGTTATGAAACTTCGAAGCGAGGTAAGTCTCCGGTCTAACCTTGTGAAGGGGAAACTATCCCTAGGTGATAATTATTATTATGTGCAACTAGTTGTGGGTGCTACGTACACACGAGGTGAAGAGAGCCCGTACATAGCTAAAGCATGTTTATGTCCTAGTAAACTTAGGACTTTATCATGTAATATTTGAATTGTTTGGACTCATTTTGCTAGCTTAATTGATTGAAATTTTATCTAAAATTGATTTAGAAACACATAAATATATTAGGCCGAGCTTTATCACCTTGAGTTGTTTCCAAGATATTTGATAAATGTAAAGGGGTATATTTATTATTGTGCCCATCTATTGTATTGTAAGCACGTCTCTCGTAATTTGATAATTTTTTTCCTTTCTTGTGGAGCGGGCTGAACGCCTCGGTAGTATAATAGATGCATCTATAGTTCGTGCTGCTTGACTCTCGACAGTGTACATTTTATTTTGGATTGGACCGAACGACCTCGACATAATCGTGTATTATAAGCAGTTCCAATATTCGCGAGATTGTCCTTCCACTGGTGCCCGACAATTTATATAGTATTTCCTTGTCCGTTTGATAGTGGCACTTGATACATCTGAGCTGTTGAGATAGAATACAAGACTGAGAAATCTATAACTTTAAAAGAAAATTTTGGAAGGTTATGTAACTTACAGTTTTACCCAATTATTATTGCAGTGCTTCATATCTGCTTATGATATATCATATTGTTTTTATTGGACCTCTAGCAAGTGTCGATGTCGACCCCTCGTCACTACTTCTCCGGGGTTACGCTAGATACTTACTAGGTACGCGTTGATTTACGTACTCATGCTGCACTTCTGCACTATATGTGCAGGATCTGACAGGTTCATTTGGTGATCATCTTGGCATGTAGCCGCAGCTGTTGAGGAAACTTTATGTGAGCTACATTCCAGGCTACGCATCACAGTCCATAGAGTTTCCATCGTACTATTTATTTTATCCCGTCTCATTTACATTCTAGATAGATGTTGTGTTATTATTGTACTCCTTAGTAAAGACTCATGCACTTGTGACACCGGATTTTGGGATATGCTAATAATGCCTATGGATTTATATATTATTATCGCCTTTCATTTCTTTTAATAAACTATTAATTATGTACGTTTTCGTGGATTTAAAAGCGTAAATTTCATTCCTTAATAAAATTTATGGTTCCAAAAATAATAAGGATGACTATTAAGTGTTGTCTAGCCTAACGATGATGTTGGGCGCAATCACGGCCTATAGTGAATTTTGAGTTGTGACAGCTTGGTATCAGAGCGTTAGGTTCACTTGGGTCTCACGAGTTATGAGCAAGTCTAGTAAAGTTTTGTGGATCGGTACGGAGACGTCTGTACTTATCTTCGAGAGGCTACATGGCTGTTAGGAGCACTTCCTTTCTTGATTTCTCATTGTGCCATTTGATTCCTTTGAGGTTTATGCCTTTATTTCCTTCCTACTCAATCGTATGCGACATGAAGCGCTTGTTATCAATTGGGTGTCGAGGAGTTGTGGTGGTACTGCAGATGTGGTGCAGGATGATTTTCCCTGCGTGTTTGGGCGGGCTATTATCGTCACCTTGCGGAAGGATTTTCTGTCGTTTCAGCTCAGTATCCGCATTCGCTATGGTTTTGAGGCTATGCCAGGTTGCTACGATGTTCATGTATTGTTATCGCATAGTGTTGGTGTAATAGTAGGGTGCTTTTTTATGGATCACAGCAGTGAATGACTCGAAAGGAAAGGCAATCGGACTATGGATGTTCAGGTTTTAGTTGATGGAGTAATGAGACTTGATGTTTTCGAGCATGGTGGAACTTTCATTTGTGATATGGTGTCGTTGTCCTTGTTTGAATGTATTAAGGTTCGCCGGTGTTATGGTCTTCTTTGACTTGCCTTCAGGGCATAGTGTGGTGAAATATTGTCTAAGAAGCGGTTGTCAGAGATGGCAGTGTGTAGCGATTTTAGAATCGAACTGGTGCTTCGAAAGCTGATGGCTTGAGAAAGATGATCTTCGAGGAGGCTTAGAGTTGGTAGCAATTTATTAGTTCAGGTGCTACAGAGATGGATCTTAATTTGAGGCAACATTTGGGTAGCGAAGGATGAGGAAGGACATGGCGAGAGGTGTCTCGCGGTGGTCAAATTACTAGTAGGTCAAGTATGAAGAGCAGAGGTTGAAACTTTGCTTAAAGGAGGTTGTTTAACCGAAGTGGGAGTTCCAGAGTAGCATATGGAGTCTGTGGTAAGAAAACCACTTGCCTTGAGGAAAGTTTAAAGTGATTTGAGAATCATGGGGGATAATGACTAAGCCTATGCATTTCATTTAGGATGGTGGCTGTTGGACGGGAGAAGCTTGATTATGGCAGAGGGAAGTTTGCTGGAAATGAAGAGGTGTGAAATGTGACTTCGAGTTTCGAATGTATTTTCGGACTTTCAGCGGATGTCAATGGGGAACTAACAAAAATGTACAGCTGGTGGGCGAGCATGGGCTCAGGAGAGTTTACTGATTTCGTGGTAGTTGTACCCCATGCAACATCGTTAGGAGATATCAGTATGGAATTTCACAGGTGGGCTATCTCATATGAGCAGGTTGGCGGTTGCGTGATTTTGATGAAGCTTCAAAGAGTTCTACGTACGATCCAGCGGGAAATTGAACAGGCAATTGTGGCTGATAATTCGGGATGTTTTATGAAAAGTTTAACAGGAAGTTTCGAGAATTTGATGGGTTAACGGTGCGAGATCATGGTGATTGAGAAGGAGGAATCCTTGTGGGTCCAAGATTTATGTGATTGTAGCTTAAAGCTAAGTGGGAGAGCCCACCGTCTACGATTGGATTGCGTGGTTGTCTGCTTGTGCAGCTCTGGTTATCGGTGCATTGGTGGATTATTTATGACTAAGAAAAAAAAACATAAGGGGTAATTTGAGCAAATGATTTGATGAATGTGTGCTATATTTTGCCTTATCGATTCATGCGCTGATTTTGGGAGACTCAAAGTTTATGCTTCTAGTAGATGTGACATAGAAGGAAAAAATAATTCATCCGGTTGCTTCTTTGGGAGCATTCATGTGCTGACATCGAACTAGAGTTTGGCTTATATTGGGGACCAAGTCAGAGTGGGTGACTCTCAATATGGTTCTAATGGGTTCGTTATGTGGTGGGAGATCGGGATTTTGCAGCAAAATGTGAAGAATACTTGGGGAATTTTCTATGTTATCATCTGGTCTGCGGGGCAGTATTAGGAAAATGGGAGAAACCATTTTGGATTCGTGGAAGGTCTTTCAAAATGGGTGTACCAGTTGCAGATGGTATTGTGCGTATGAGGAAGGTATGAGATGGTTCATGGGTATTGAGACGATGTGGTCTCATGAAGTAGGTCACTCCGGAGGAGTGTTGTTGAGTTTCATTATGAGTCTTGAATGGAGCTAGTATTATTTCTAAGGCAAGTCAAGAGTGAGTTGGAAGAAGTTGGTTTGGTTAGTAATGGTTGAATCAGCATGATTATGGAAATGATTACTTCCTTCGGTGTGTGAAGTTATACATGCGGTTTGTGGTTTTACGTGCGGGCTCGATAGCCACCATAACTTGATTGATTTGGGAGGTATTTGATTCAAATGGCCTTGTGGTGTAAACAAATTTCGGAAGAGTCATGGCGGTTTAGATCACGACTTGAGGTTTGTATTTTCTAAGGTTTGGGAATTCCGTTGCGTGTTGTGTTGGTTCTTCTGATATGAGCTAAGTGAAAGGTTTCTAGCCGATGAAGTGTTTATTCTACTAGTAGTTTAGGGGTTATGATGAATTCTTGTATTCTCGCGTAGCGGCATGATAGGTTTAGTGAGCGGCATGGGAATTTGAAAGTTGAGGATCAAGGTTACGGTTCGGTATTGACCAGAATGTCACGAGCTCGGATGAGCAGAGGAGAATTTAGATGTGCAGAGTAAGCTAGCATTTTCTTTACTGTCACCTAAGAACGGCGTTCTGTGTAAAGGCTTTGTGTATTGATTTACGGATTCTTGATTTGCTTGACAAAATTAGTACGGTTGGTGGGATGGATGTGTGGACTTTGCTACCTGGGCGGAAGGTCGTGGGAGCGTACCCCACAGGGAGATTTGTATAAGTGTGACATGTTAGTCACTTGATTATTAAAGATTGAAATCAGGTATGGAGATTTTTTGTACTATCGTTAGTGTGAGAGTTTATGCCTGGAAGGCGCTTTATTCCTTTGGTTGTGAATTGTGAGCGTTTGGTCCGGAGGGGACGGCTGCTCATGTGTGTCATGAATAGGGCCATTGTGGATCCTTGGAAGGTTTTTGGCGCAGTATGGTATGATCAGAATCGGTTTGAGGTCCATTTGTGGGTCTAATGTGAATGTGTGCTCTACGTCAGGTCAGATGTGTTCATTCGTCATTGCATTTCTTAGGGGGGAGTCATCAGGCATTGGATGTTATTACCGTCGTCAGCTATTCCGTGTAAACTATATTGTGTCATCTGGGTTGTGAGACGGATTGATTATTCGCACATGTGTTGAGGTCTCGTGTAGCTTGTGGTGTTATATGGGCTGGATGGAACTCGAGATGCAGGTCATTTATCGCACCTTAGTTGTGCTTGGGTTTTGTAGCCTATGGTGCTATCCATCTCCCCAGGATTTGTATTATGCACTTGGCATGCTTGTGGTCGATATTCGGGCATTTCGTAAGTATAAGCATTACGATTTGATGTGTGTTTTCTTCTTGATTGTTATGTGCGGATCGGGTGGCACGCTGCCACGGGTATGTTGTTTGGATCGGGTAGCACGAAGCCACGGGCATGTTGTGTGGATCGGGTTGCACCCCGCAACATTCTCTTGTTTCGATCGGGTTGCACGCCATAACAGTGTTATATTGGATTTGGTTGCATGTCGCAACAGGGAGGCTGCGAACGCGTCTTGTGGCCCGCGAACGCGAAGGGGCAGGGTTTGAAGGCTTCGCGAACATGACGAGGAGGTCGCTAACGCGTAGGGAAAAATTATGGAGGCTGTTGTTTTAGCCTTCGCGATTGAGAAGGAGCTTCTGCGATCGTGATGAAGGACTGGGCAGAATGGTTTTAAGTCGGGATTTTGCTCATTTCAGTCATATATATATATGTGTGTGTGTGTGTGTGTGTGTGTGTGTGTGTCTAACGACCCGACCGGTCGTTTTGCCTTATAGATCCTTGTTCCCCTAAATAAGACTCCTCGTATGTGCTTTTACTGTTTTATGACTTGCAGGGATGATTAGTTTGGGATTTGGAAGGGTTCAGGTTGAAATCGGAACACTTGGTTCCTTAATGTTGGCTAAATAAGGCTAAGTTTGACTTTGGTCAACATTTTGAGTAAACGACCTCGGAATCGGGATTTGACAGTTCCAATAGGCTCGTATAATGATTTTGGACTTGGGCATATGTTCGGATCGGGTTCCGGATGACCCAGGAGGATTTCGGCGCTTAATATTAATAGTTGGCAATTTGAAGGTCTTAAAGTTCTTTAAATTTGGTTTGGAGTATGATATGGTGTTATCGAGGTCCGTTTGGGATTTCGAGAATGGGAATAGTTTCATATGGTGATTTGGGACTTGCACGCAAAATTTGGTATCATTCTGAGTAGTCAAGGTATGTTTTAGCACACTCGAAGCAAGTTGGAAGAACTTGAGGTTCATAAGTTGATTCAATTTGGCTTGGGATGTGATTCTTAGTTTTGTTGTCGTTTTATGCGTTCCGAGGGTTCGAGAGAGTTCGTTTTATGATTTCAAACTTGTTGGTATATTTAGGCGGGGCCTCGGGTGTTAATCGTACGAGGCGTGAAACTCATTTGGACTTGGAAGGATAGCTGAAGCACCAGGTTTCTAGTATAATCGCACCTGCGAAAGGCTACCGCAGGTACGAGCTCGCAAAAGCGAGCAATGGACCACAGAAGCGGTGCAACACAGGCTGCCCAGTGATCGCAGAAGCGGCAATGGGACCACACTTGCGGAGGCGCAGGTGCGAAGAAGGACATCGCAGAAGCAGAAGAGGATTGCAGATGCAACGCACTCACCGCAGAAGCGGTCTTGCAGAAGCAAGCCGCTGGTCGCAGAAGCGAGGAGGCCAGCTGAAGGGAAGACCGCATCTTCGAGTCCCTTTTTGCAGATGCGGCTATGGAGCTGCAGAAGTGAAACCAGCAAGCCTTAGGCACTTCCGCAGAAGCGGACCTTGGTCTGCAAAAGCGATGCCGCAGATGCGGCCCAGCGACCGCAGGTGTGGAATCGCCGGAAGCAGAGAGGTCCTTTTAAAATGGGACTTGGGCTATTTTAAGTTCATTTATTTCACACTTGGGCGATTTTGGAGCTTCAAAGAGGGGGATTTTCACCTAGCTAATTGAGGTAAGTAATTTCTATGCAATATGAGTTTAATACATAGATTATGGGTAGATTTAACATGAAAATTTGTGAAAATTATGGGTTTAGGTGAATAACCTTAGGTTTTGATAAAAATGAAATTTAACCATGAAAATGGCTATGGAATTGAGTGAAAGTTTATATATTTGATTTCGTGATGTTATAGGTAACAATTTTCTTCGAAAATTTTGGAAATCCGGACACGTGGGCCTGGGGGGGTGAATTTTAGGAATCCTTGAATTGGGGTTGGGTAATCACCTTAGTAGTTAAAACATGAACTTTTGAACATATATTGATTGATTTATACAACATTTGGCTAGTTTCGCATTGTTCGGCACCGAGTTGAGACTTTAGAGTGAATTTGAGGTCGGAAAGTGAGCTTTGAGACGAGGTAAGTCTCTTGTCTAATCTTGTAAGAGGAAATTCTCTCCACGGGCGAGTTAAATTAATGTTGTTTCTAATTGTGGGGGATACATACGCACGAGTTGACGAGAGTCAATGCGTAGCTACTAATTATGCTTATTTCTGGGTAGTTTTAGCACCCAAATCATGAATTACCTGAAACGTTTGCACCTTGTTAATTAAAGTTCCTAAACTATATTAGAACTTGTCGATTAAATCGTAAACGACCGTTAATGGAATTTGTGTTATATTTGTATTAGCCTTTAATAACGGTTAAGTCAAATGCTTATAAAGTATCCTTTCTTCTTGTGGAGCGGGCCGAACGCCTTGGCGGTAGATAGATTTATCTATGGTTCGCGCCAGTCGACCCTCGGCATAAATCGTGCTTAATAATACTTGGCGCCTAATTATACCTTATATTATGTTGTGGCTTGTACGATTATGATTTGTATGGAAAGTGATTTATTCGGAATTATTAAAACTGTGAAAGAATTATTTGTTCCTGCTTGTTAATGCGGTATTATTATTATTATTTACATCACCCATGTTTATTTAGAAATTCCTGTATTCATATTGTTAGCCCATAGTAAGTGTTGAAGTCCACCCCTCGTCACTACTTCTTCGAGGTTAGACTTGATACTTACTGGGTACTTATTGTTTATGTACTCACGCTACACTTCTGCACTGAGCGTGCAAGATCTAAAGCAGGTACATCTGGCGGTCCTACCGGCGTGCGTCCCAGATATCCCGAGGCCTAGTGATGGGCTACTTCCTGAGCCGTTCTGCATCCCCTAGAGTCTCTCTTTTCTATTTATATTCTGTCAACTTTATTTTGGACAGTAGTTAGAGTTGTGTATATTCTACTAGTTGCTCATACACTTGTGACACCTGATCTTGGCACACTCTAGTAGACTTCGTAGTTTTGGGGCATTTAAATATTTATGCTTGCATTTAGATGCTTTCATTTTAATCATTTGACTCTATATTACTCGAACTTCTAAACAAATGGGATTTAATTACTTGAAAATTGTTTAAAAAGAGAAATCACGTAGTAAATTCATCGTAGGCTAGCCTAGCGGCGACGTTAGGCGCCATCACGATTTATAGGAAAAATTGGGTCGTGACAATATGTACACACACTTTACCTTTTTTTATTTTATTTTTTTTCTTGAATTTCTAAACAAATGGAATTTAATTACTTGAAAATTGTTTAAAAAAAGAAATACGTAGTAAATTCATCGTAGGCTAGCCTAGCGGCGATGTTAGGCGCCATCACGACTTATAGGAGAAATTGGGTCGTGGCAATATGTACACACACTTTACCTTTTTTATTTTTTATTTTTTTATTTTTTTATTTTTTATTTCTCTATATACCTCAATAACTTTTTCAGGTGAAATTTGTTACCATTTGAGTACTTTGGGTATATGAGCAAAAAGATAAAAGCTTGGCATTTCCCTATGTGAATTTCTGCAATGTATGAGTAGAAAATTTAGTGACATCTTATGTTGGAATAGGTTTGTTTCAACAAAAAAGTAAAATTGTTTCAGGCTCAAAGGGACACTGATGTTTTTATTTGTAGTGACTATGGTGTTTGGGTATATGGGATTTGAAGAAGCTAGTTCATTTTCTAGATCAGTACAGTTTAGAGTTTCGCCTTGATAAACAAAACAAGGCAAGTTCTAGTAATTTTCCACACTATAAATGATGAAATTGAACTCATTGAAATTTGAGTCCTCAGTACTTTACTGTTAAACTGTATACAAGGATGATAGAACAAAAATTCAAAGGTAAAAGAACTACTCCAGAAAAGATTTTAAAGTAGCAAGTGATATTTTCATTCTTTGCTTATTTCTTGTATGCATGTTTAAGCTGTGTCTTGACTCTTTTCAAAAAGAGAGTTGTCAGATCTTTTCATTATGGTTTAAAACATATCTAACAATGGTGTTTCATGAGAATATTAAATTTATGGATGGAGTGTCAAAATGTAACCGTGCATCTCAGGAAATATCAAAAATAGAGGTGGCATCTAAACACTTAAACAGAAGATAAGACAATAACCAAAGAGTGGATCAAGTATGATCATTCATTCAACATCTTATTGATCCTAGCTTTGCATTTGAATCTTTAAAGAAACTTACCAGTTGAATGATCTTGAGCAAGCTTACTATACTTTTATCAAAATGCAGAAGTCTTTCATATAGTCCCAAGATAATAAGCTGAAAGGCATTGTATCTTGAAGAAAAATTCACATTCCCTAGGAACCACTCAAATATGCTTAAGACACTTAATTTCCAGAATTCTTAATCATATCTAATGAGTAATCATGAACAGCAGTTGAGCTCTTTAACTTAACAAAATATGTGAAACTATCTTGATGATTCTGGGTAAACAAAATGAATCCAAACTAATATGTAATGGCTTACAGTAATAACTAGAAGATGCCATGTCTATTTAATTTTCCAAAACCTAAAACATGAAATTTTTAATCTCATGATATCCTGTTAATTTTCCCTATTAGTTTTATCTCATAAAGACATTTTTGTTAATACATGAAGTTTCGACAACAATTTCACAATCAGATCCATAGGAAGCCAACCAAACTTGCTTAGCATTCATATCTAGATTAGAAGTAATAATAATACTATCTCCACCGACCATTTGGTAAAGGTGCCTCTATTCTTCCATCTCACTTTTAGAGCCTTCTCCGATTACCATCTCCCGAAACAACTCAAAATCCATGTCAACATTCCCATCAACTGGATAACCTGGATTATCAAATCCAGGTTCAGCTGTATAGTGTCCATAAACATGTAGTTGTGGTTGTACTTCGGCTGCGGCTTCTCCTTGAAAGAAGTGATTTACTTGTGGCTGAAAATTATATTGTCCGCTTTTCTGACATTTGTCACAAGTGGCAACATAATTTCTTGCATTTCTAAATAGAGTGGGTCAGAAAAAACCAGCTTCAAGTACTTTGACAGCTGTCTTCTCCCTCCATAGTGTTCTCCTGTAGCTTCATCATGACAGTGATTTAGGATATTGTTCATTTCTGTTTCTGCTATACATCTCCTCATCATTCCATCTGCATAAATTTTAAACAAGTAAAGAGCTTCCCAAAAATAATATCTTATTTTTTTCTTGAGATCTTTTTTTGGTTCATAAGAAAAATCTTTTGGGATCCATCCTCCAACCAAGTAGTTGGCTATGTCAACAAACCAAGGTGGTTGATGTTAGAAAAGAATTTGAGAGAGCAAGACAACAAAACACTCACAACTCACTTTAAAAGTGGAGAAGAAATGATGTTTTCATTCAACTTGACTTTTTTCAAATGGCTAGAGTACATGGGTATTTATAGGATTCTTCCTACATGTATCTAGCCTAATCTCCACATTAACTAAATTCACATTAGTCTACGCTAGTTCATACATCTCATAATGAAGTTCACATGCATCAAAACACTAACTTAGTTCATGAACTAATATGAACTAATCTAAACATATTTAATATAAATGTGAACTAATGAAGCAAGTTTAATATACTATTATAATTTTTAACAGTTGATTTACGATTGTTGAGATTGTATAGACATGTTCATCAGGAAATTCTTCCTTGATATCTGATTGTTTAGGATTTTCCAAACGCGACAAATTGTCAGCTACTTGATTTTCTGAATCTTTTCGATCTTTTATTTCAAGATCAAATTCTTGCAAAAGGAGTATCCATCTCAGTAATCTAGGTTTAGCATCTTTCTTTGCTAAGAGATACTTTAAAGCTGCATGATATGTGAAAATTATAACCTTGGTTCCTATTAAATAAGAACGGAATTTGCCGAATGCAAAAACTACTGCCAATAGTTCCTTTTCAGTAGTGGTGTAATTTCTTTGAGCTTCATTTAAGGTTCTACTGGCGTAGTAGATTGGCCTAAAAATCTTATCTTTCTTTTGTCCCAATATAGCTCTAAACTGTCGTATCACTTGCATTACACATTATTTCAAACGGTTGGCTCCGATCAGGAGAAACAACAATTGGAGAATTAGCCAATTGTTCTTTGCGAATCTCAAATGCTTTCCTGCAATTATCTGAAAATTCAAGCTTCACATCTTTCATCAGTAGGTTAGTCAAAGGTTTTGAAATCTTTGAAAAATCTTTTATAAACCTTCTATAAAAATCGACATGCCCTAAGAAACTTCTAATGCCTTTGACGGTGGTAAGAGGGGCTAATCCCGCTATAAGATCTATTTTAGCTTTATCAACTTCAATTCCTTTAGCAGTACTTTAATGTCCTTAAAAAATTCTCTCAGTTACCATAAAATGATATTTTTCCCAATTAAGAACCAAATTTATTTCTTCGCATCTTTTAAGTACTAAAGTTAAATGATAGAGGCAATATTCAAATGTTTTACCAAAGAGTGTAAAATCATTCATAAAGATTTCTAGGAACTTTTCAGCCATATCTGAGAAAATTACTGACATGCAATGCTGAAAAGTAGCTGGAGCGTTACATAGTCCAAATGACATTCTTCGATAAGCACACTTACCTTGGGGCCACGTGAATGTGATTTTCTCCTGATCTTTTGGAGCAATTGGTATCTGATTATACCTAGAATATCCATCAAGAAAATAGTAAAAACCACGACATGCAAGTCGTTCAAGCATTTGATCAATGAAAAGCAAAGGAAAATGGTCTTTTCTTTTGGCTTCATTAAATCATCTGTAATTAATACAAACTCTCATCCTATGACTGTTCTAGTAGGTATGAGTTCATTAGTTTTATTTTTCACTACTATCATACCTCCTTTCTTAGGTACTACCTGCACAGGACTTACCCAAGGACTGTCAGATATTGGATAAATGATACCTGCTGTCAGAAGTTTCACAACTTCTTTCTTGACGAGTTCTTGCATTACTGGGTTCAGTCTCTCTTTGGGGTTGGACTATTGGCTTGTAATTACCCTCCATAAGGATCCTATGCGCGAAGGGGAGCCTTGGCGTGACTGATAAAGTTACTGCCATGTGACTAGTAGGTTATTGGTTCGAGCCGTGAAAACAGCCTCTTGCAGAAATGCAGGGTAAGGCTGCATACAATATACCCTTATGGTCTGGTCCTTCCCTGGACCCCGTGCATAGCGGAAGCTTAGTGCACCGGGCTTCCCTTTTTTAAAAGATCATATGCATGCAAATAGCTCGACTGATTCCTTTGATGTCAGCTATAGTCCACCCTAAGGCTTTTTTGTGTTCTCTTAAAACTCCAATTAGTTTTATATCCTGTTCAGTAGTCAAAGAAGATCAAATAATTACTGCAAATAATTCTGGTTCAAGAAACATATATTTCAAATGAGAAGGAAGATTTTTGAGTTCAGTTTTTTGTTGAACTTCTTCTGGTGAGACTTTCTCATTTTCTGAATCCTTTTCCAGCATTTTAGCTTCTTTTCTGATTGTGGTGTCATCATCACTTGTGGTACCTGACTTTGCCAAATATTTTTCCAATGAATCAGTAATCAATTGATTATCTTTATATTCCTCTGTAAGGTCATTCAACAAATCAATTTGAAAGCAGGATGATAATGACTCATCCTCAGGATATTTCATTATTTTATACATATAAAAAATCACTCTTTCCTCATCAACTCGTAAAATTAATTTTTCTTGATGGACATCAATTATTGCTCTTCCTATTGCAAGAAATAACCTGCCTAAAATCAATGGTACCTCAATATTTTCTTCCATTTTAAGTACTATAAAATCTACTGAAAATATAAATTTATCAACTCTAACAAGGACATTTTCCAGTATTCCTTTCGGTTTTTTAGTACTTTGATCAGCCAATTGAAGAGACACACCAGTGTCCTTCATTTCACCAAGTTCTAATTTCCTAAAAATTGAAAAAGGCAATAGATTTATTGAAACACCTGAATCACATAATATTTTTTCAAAATGAGCACCTCTCATAGTACAAGGAATTGTAAAACTGCCTGGATCACCAAATTTCGGTGGTAGCTTATTTTGAAGTATAACACTGCATTTCTCTATAAGCTTAACCAATGAAACCTCTTCTAATTTTCTTTTACTTGATAAATTTATTTTAAGAAATTTAGCATATGAGGGCATTTGTGTCAAAACATATGTGAAAGGTATGTTAATGTAAAGTCGTTTAAAATTTTCCAAAAACTTTGAAAACTGTTTATCAAGTTTTTCTCATTTCAGCTTTTGGGGAAAATGGAGGGGTACAGAGTGAGGATTTGTCATCAATTCATTTTCTTGTACCTTTTTTCCTTTATCTTTTTGTTCTTTTAGAAGTTCAGAGTTTCTTTTATTCTCACCTTCATTTACCTGTTCCATTTCTCGTGGATTTCCTTCTCTATCTGTATATGGATCATCACGAGCTTTACCTGATAGAAGAGAGATGGCTTTGAGGTGTTCCTTTGGATTCTTCTCGGTGTTACTTGGTAGAGCACCTTTTTATTTGTCCAGACATGAGGGTTTCTCATATGGATTTCCAAATTTTTGATAGCTGAATTTTGACTTTCAACCTTCTCGTTAGTAGCCTTAATGAACTTGTACATCATGTCTTCAAGGCTTCGCTGATGAGCTCTCTGAGGCTGTTGTTGATATTGCTGCAAATCTTGTTGCCCTCTATTTTGATTTTGAAAACCAGCTGGTCCTTATACCTTCTGTTTTTGATTGAAAAATCTTTGACGTTTTCAGCACCATTTGGGTTACTCCATTAAAATCATGGATGTTTTTGTGCATTGGGACAATTGAATGGGTAATTATTTCTATGACCAATCACATTTACTTGTTCTTCATTTTGTGTTGAAGCTTGGCACTCATGATTGAGATGTTTAGCTCCACAGACGTTACAATTATAAAGTTGAGATGACAAAATTGAGTATTTAACTGAAAAGCCTCAACTTTTTGTGATAATGCCGAAATTTGTTGGGCTAATAAACTCAAGGCTTCAACCTGATTTACTCCTGTTATTTTCTTGATGATAATTCTATCTGAGGGCCATTGAAAAACAGTTTTTGAAATTTCATTAAGCAATTGCATGGCTTCTGCAGTGGTTTTTCCCATTCCTCCTGATGATGCATCAATCATATTTCTAGCTGAGGGTTTAAGACCATGATAAAAGATATATAAAATATCATGATCTTGGATATTATGATGTGGGTATTTTCTTAACATTGTTTTTAATCTTTTTCATGCTTGGTGTATAGATTATGTTTCTCTCTGTATAAAATTATTAATTTCTTACTTCATTTTAAAAGTCATTGCAGGTGAAAAATATTTATTAAGGAATTTTTGGGTCATTTGATCCCATGTAGTAATAGAACCTCTTAGTAAGCTTCGCACCCATATTTTGGCTTCATCTTTTAATGAAAAGGAAAAAACCGTAACCTGATAGCATCTCTTGTGACTCCATTATACCTACAAGTTGCAACTAATTCAAGAAAATCAATTAAATGGGTGTGAGGATATTCACTTGAATCACCAGTAGACTAACAAGACGTTGAATGATTTGAATCAAGCATGTCTGAATTTCAAAGTTATTTGCTGCAATTGGCAGTTTCCTTGCACTTGATTCCCCTTCAAAATGGCCTGGCCTTGCATAATCTCTGAGTATTTTGTGACGTCATGGAGCCACCTTATCGAACTGTTCTTTCACTTGTTGTGGTGGAAGTTGGTTATTGTAAAGCTCTTCATTCTTCATTTCTTCATAAGCTATACTTTGAGAAGATGATGTTTGTCCTTTCTTGCGCAATCGAAGAGATTTTTTAATTTTTGGTCATAACTCGCCAACTCCTTTGTAGAAGAGCGAGTCATAAACTACCTGAAATCCTTAAAGCAAAGAAATTATTTTTTTTTGAAAGAAAATTAAACTTAGTTCCTAAAATAGTAGTGGTGACACTAAATAGAAAAAAATGTATATAAAAATTAAAATAGTAATAGTAATTAATACAACTATGATATTAGTTAAAAACAGTAAATAAATGTATTTTTTTTTAATGAAAAGAGCTAGCTGATCCTAGAAACAATAGTATGATATTGTAGAGTAAAATAAAAATTAAAAAGATGAAGAAAGAAAACGATATGAAAACAGTAAGTAGTAATATAGTTAACAAGAGAAAACTAGAAAGACATTACTAGTAATAACAGTTGCAGTAGTAACAGAAAAAAAAACAAAGATGATAATAATAACAATAATAATAATAATAATAATAATAATAATAATAATAATAGTAATAGTAATAGTAAGTTCTCAAATTAATAACAAAACAATTAATTTGAAGTAGATGTTGCCAATCCCCGGTGACGGCACAAAAGTTTTAACGAGTGTCTAGCGTGTATAAATTTAAACTCGTACTCTGACAAATAATAGTATAGAAAGATGTAGAACCCACAGAGATTGGTCTATCTATTCTACAAGTTTTTTATTTTAATTAGTATTTGAGAAAATCAGGAAGAGTTGAGTTGTGAATTAATTAACTAAAAATACATGAATAGAGAAATAGAAAATATTTTATTTTTCAAAAATATAATAAAAAGGTGTTGGGATCATAACTTCACTTAATATTTTTATTATATAATAGATAAAATTATCCTTCAATTTCTATTTCTCACAAATGTATAAATGCCTCTCACGATTATGTTTATATATTATTACTCAAGTTGAACAATTAATTGCACTCCTCTCGGTTATACAAATTAATCGTCAAAATAGTTATATTAAAGACCTAGAAATATGTGCTTAAACTGAAACACGCTCCTTTTTTAGTAAGTCCCTTTCGGTTACCGTACTTATTATAACCGATTACTACAATATTCGCCTCTTTCGATCACAAATAAATGTAGAATCAATTGTAACATATAAGAGCTAGATATCATTAAATAAAGTTAACATCTATCAATATCAAAATTAACTATATTACTTCTTCGGCTTCTCTCGATTACAGAATTAGTAAGAAGTTAATTTGTAGTATGAAATAGATAGATGTCAACAGATTAAATAACACCTAATTATAAAGCAGATAAAATTTACATGAAAAGCTTGAGCTCAAGCACACAAAATTGGGGGATAATATCTACTATTATATAAAAATAGTAAAATCCGCCATTCTCCTAACACAAGAAAAATTACTCCATAATAAAATTAGTACTGATAATAAAAATATTCTTGTCCATTAAATAAGAAAATAAAATAAAATATTCAAAAGAATAAATCCCTATTTAATTAAAAATAAGAACTAGAGTAATTTTCTACGCTAGATAACTGAAGAAATTGACATAGAAAACTTATTACTAGAAAGTAATGTATGAGAAAGCTTCTGCTCTTCCGTCACATTTTTGAACAGCTCCAAGTTCCTATATTTATAGATGCACTTAAGCTTTTGATTTTACATCACGTTTTCTTCTAATTTGCAGAACTTTAGTTTCTTTCGTTGCAATTGGTGCTCACGGGTTTGCAAAAAAAATTTGACGCCAAAGTTGTAAGCTTCTTTTTGATTTCTTCTCTTTATTTTTCTCTTTCTTTTCTTCTTGACTTATTTCTTTTCTCTTATTTATTTATGGTATTTCCTGCAAATAAAATATAAATATTAGTATTTAAATTAAAATTAATAGTTATGTATGCATGATTTTTCTTCCTATCAACCGTCCGTAAAGAGGGTCTAGATTCCCGAGGAAGTCCCCGAGATTAACAACAATTTTCTTTCGACTTCGGGTATTAAAGCCGGCATGAAGTCGGCCACGAAATCTGCCGAAATTTGAGATTGTCCGGGGTCGATATTCGATATTGTACTCGTTAATTTCTAGGGCGCATTTGGCCAATCGGCCCGAGAGCTCAGGTTTGTGCATTATGTTCCTCAGAGGGTAAGAAGTTACGACACATATGGGATGGCATTGAAAATACAGCTTTAATTTTATAGAGGCGCTTATCAAAGCGAGCTCCAATTTCTCTAGGTGAGGGTACCTTGTTTCGGTCTCGCCTAGAGTCCTACTAACATAATAGATCGGAAATTGCATATCTTCCTCTTCCCAGACTAATACTCCACTTACCACTATCTCGGATACCGCTAAGTACAGGTACGACTACTCGTCTGCCTTCGCAGTATGAGCAAGGGTGGACTCGAAAGGTACCGTTTGAGTTCTTCCAAAGCTTGCTGGCACTCCGAGGTCCATAAAAAGTTGTTCTTCATCTTCAATAATGAGAAGAACTGATGGCTCTTCTCGAAGGACCTTGATATGAACCAACCGAGGGCGACTATGCGTCCGGTTAGCCTCTGAACAGCCTTAACGTTGTCCACCACGGTGATGTCTTCTATAGCTTTGATCTTGTCGAGATTGATCTCGATCCCCAGGTTGGACACCATGAATTCAAGAAACTTCCCGAACCCAAACCCAAATACGCATTTCTCCAAGTTCAGCTTCATATTGTACTTCTTCAGTATGTTGAAGGCTTCCTGCAAATGTTCCAAATGGTCCTCTGCTTGCAGGGACTTAACTAACATGTCATCAATGTAAACCTCCATTGATTTTTCTATTTGCTCTTCGAACATCCGGTTTACTAGGTGTTGATAAGTGGCACTAGCGTTTTTTAGTCCGAACGGCGTTACGTTATAACAATAGGTGTCGAATTTAGTGATGAAGGAAGTTTTTTCTTGATCGCCTTGGTCCATCCGGATTTGATTGTACCCGGAATAGGCGTCGAAAAAGCTGAGTATCTCGTGCCCGGCCGTTGCGTCGATCATGCGATCGATGTTAGGCGAAGGAAAAGAATCCTTGGGGCATGCCTTGTTCAAGTCTTTGTAATCTATACACCTTCTTAATTTATTTCCATTTTTAGGCACTACTACTATGTTAGCCTACCAATCCGGGTACTTAACTTCCCGAATGGAACCTATTCTAAGGAGTTTGGATACCTCGTCTTTGATGAACTCATGCTTGACTTCGGACTGAGGCCTCCTTTTCTGTTTAACTGGGTGGAACTTCGAGTCCAAGCTCAGCTTGAGTGGTTACTTCTGGTGGGATCCCTGTCATATCTAGATGGGACCAGGCAAAACAATCCACGTTAGCTATAAGGAATTTAATGTGTTTTTTGCTGAGCTCGAGAGTCAACCCCTTACCCAGGTTTACCTTCTGATCGGGCAAGTGTTCGATCAATATGATTTGCTCCAGCTCCTCGGCCGTCGACTTGGTGGCATTGGAATCGTCAGGGGCGATGAACGACCTCCGAACTCTGTAACCATCATTCTCACTTGCTATTGCTTCTCCGGTTCGGTCGGGGCTTGTATCGGTGATTGCTATTTAATTTATTCCTTCCTAACCGACTTCGGCTTCCTTGATGTCGAGAGTGCGGACATCGAGATCACCTCATCGGCTAGCTGTTCTCCATAAACTGTCTTGATCCCTCCCGGTGCGGGGAACTTCAATGCGTGGTGTAGTGTCGAGGGTATTGCCCTCATGTTGTGATCCATGGCCTTCCGAATAGAGCGTTATACCTCATATCCCCTTCGATGACGTAGAACTTTGTTTCCTGAATGGTTCCGGCGGTGTTCACTGGCAAGGTTATCTCCCCTTTAGTAGTTTCACATGCCATGTTGAATCTGTTTAAGACACGGTTTGTCGGCATTATTTGGTCTTGTAGACCTAGCTGCTCTACGACCCTCGATCTGATGATATTGGCCGAGCTACCTGGATCAATCAACCCACGCTTAATTCGAGATTTATTTATGAGTACAAAAATTACTAGTGCATCGTTATGCGGTTGCACGATGCCTTCAATATCTTCATCGTTGAAAGAGATGGTCCCCTCCGGCATGTAATCTCGGGTTTGCTTTTCCCTTTTGATGGACACCTTAGTGCACTTCAGCATTGGCCCCTGGGGGACGTCGACTCCACCAATGATCATATTGATGACGTGCTGAGGTACCTCTTACTCGGTTTTCTTGTTGGAGTCCCTATTCCTGAAGTGATTTTTGGCTCAATCACTCAGTAATTCCCGGAGGTGTCCGCCACTTCTTCTCTTAGTTGTCTGCAGTCTTCGATCTTGTGGCCGCGAGTGCGATGATACTTACGCATCAGGTTGGGTCCTCTTTGGGCAGGATCGAACTGCAATGGCCGAGCCCACTTGGTGTCTTTGATGCGTCTGAAGGCTGATACGATGCTGGCAGCATCGACGCTGAAGTTGTATTCTGATAACCTCGGTGCCTCCCTGGTCCCCATTGGCCTGTCGAAACCGTTTTTGCTCATGAGTCCCCGGCTATTATGACCTCGATCGCTTCTTTTTTCATTCCTCGCAGGGTTACGTCCGGATCTGCTGCCCCTTCGATCTTCGCTATACGGTTGATACCGATCTCTGCTAGGTCTTGGTTCATGATCGACGACTCTTTTGGACCTATCATTAGTTCTGATGGGATACACAGACTCAAAGGCCGGCCCGAGCTGATAATCATCGACTCTGATTTTCGATTGGTACCTTTTACGGACGTCAGCCTAAGTTACCGCTGGGTACTCTATCAAATTCTTTTTCAATTGTTGTGAAGCCAAGGAGCTTCGGGGGTTAAGTCCTTGAGCGATTGTTTGAACGGCCCAATAGTCTGCAATCGGAGGCAAGTCCATTCTTTCTATTTGAAACCTCGATACGAATTCCCTTAGCATTTCGTTATCTCTTTGTTTCACTTTAAAAAGGTCAAATTTTCTGGTCTAGACTTTGATGGCCCCGGCATGAGCCTTTACGAAGGCATCTGCAAGTATATCAAACGAATCAATAGAATTAGGGGGCAGGTTATGATACCATATCATTGGTCCTTTGGACAGGGTTTCTCTGAACTTTTTCAGCAGCATCGACTCAATTTCGTCATCTTCTAAGTCATTTCCCTTGATGGCACACGTGTAGGAGGTCACATGTTCAGTTGGATCTGTGGTCCCGTTATACTTTGAAATTTCGGGCATAGAAAACTTCTTTGGAATTGGTTTCGGAGCTGCGCTCGAAGGGAAAGGCTTTTGGAAAAATTTCTAGGAATCCAGGCCTTTCAGTATCGATGGTGCTCCTGAGATTTGATCAAACCTGGAGTTATAGGTCTTTACTTTTTTGTCGTTGGCTTCGATCTTCTTTTCCCCCGATTCCCCCGCTTTCTCAGTTGCTCAAGCATCTTTATTATCTCGGGGTTGGTCCTGAGTTCAACTTCACCTGACCTTTCTGTGGCTGGTTCATTTCTGCGGGTGTTTTTCCGGGATGGTTCGGGCTCAACTCTGCTGGGGGCGTGGCTTTAGTTCTACAACTGGGCTATCGCCACCTGTTGAGCCTGTAACATCTCGAAGATCACCTATAAATTGATCCCATCGCCTTCGCCGTTGTGTGTGCCCAGGGCTATCAATCGGGCTCCCCTGGGAATGCTATTTTCGGGGTCGGTAAGCAAGTTCGCGTCGATGGCATGTGAGTTGCCATCGGTTGGATCCGCGACCGAAACTCCGTTGGGGTTAACAAGAGGCACCTCGTTGCTGGGTAGTACATTGTTGTTCTCGTCATGGTGGCCAGACTTAGCATCAACGTTCAAATGAGTAGATTGAGAATTTGATATTTTTGATTTGATGTGAAATTAAAATCTCAAAAAACAAGCATAAAAAACAGTGCATTATGGAAATTTGTATCAAAACCACTATTATCCCTAGCCCCACGATGGGTGTCAAACTGTTTACCCTAAAAATGGATAACAATTGAATTTATATGTAGTTTTAAGGATATGTGGATTAATTCAATACGAGTGTTTAATGACGTTAGATTAAGCAAATGAAAGACGTAATAAATGACCAACCAATGATAAGAGTGATTCCTAGTTCGGTTGATGGCTCAATGAAGAACCTGCCCTCGATTTCAAGCTTGCACTTACGAAGAAGTTAAGATTAAAAATAAGAGATTTTAACAAGAAAGAGAATTGAAATAAATTACCTTGGTATGCGTGTTATACTGCCCCTATGAATAATAAGCTTCCCCTTTATATAGTAGGGAAATTTTACCCTAAGTACAATTCTACAAAAGGTAAAAATCTTCTGTTTTGCTAATCACTGATTTTCTGTCGATATGGACCGAGATTCACGCCGTGATATCCGGTTGGGTACGGACATCACGGTCCTTTGTTAGTCGTGTGCAGCTGTTTGGTAATGCTCTCCGAAATCTTAATCCTCGAACCGGACTCGGAGGACATGGCCCCGATACCCTCGAGGGCAAGTGTTTTGCCCGAGTCCCGATACAAGGGGCTCCTTACTCTGACTCCGATTCATTACGGTCACGTTCATGTTCCCTTTTCCTCTCCGAGAAATCGAGGTATCCAGTGAGCTCGATTTTACCCCTATACATATATATTTCTTTTCCTTTAAAAAATTAAGAAGCACCGATTTAAATTTTAAAGCGATTGACATATCAAAGAGCATCCGGTTTAATACTTGGGAATTACTTTAGTGAATTAATATATAGGGCATCCATTTATGTGAAAATCGTCAAACAGGTTGGAAGAATATTTAGATATATTCATCAGATTAATTTTCTTAAGGATTTAAAGTTAAATTGTTTTAAATTTAAAAAAGTTTTTTAAAATAAAAATTAACTAAAAAGGAAATAGATGCATTCTTTTGAAAGGGAGAGAGTATAAATTAAGAGTTTGCAGTTTTTTAAGTAATCTTCCAATTTTCAATACCAAATTCTCAAGAAAACCTCAAATTTACTCCCTATTCTGCAAGAATAAAAGAAAACTAGGAGCCTAATGACCTTTGGAGAATTCATTTAATTTGCTCCACACCTTTTTTACCCCTCAAAACATGCTTGGAATTGCGGTAGTTGAGATGTCTTTCTTGTAACTAAAGGACACAAAAAGCAGACTTTGTTGAAAAGTGATCAAGGGAACATCAAGGCATTTTAATATATAGATGCATTCTCTTATGTGTGAATACTGATATTTCAGACTTGCTCTCCCTTAAAGCCAAAAAGATACAAACATGTCACTTTAAAAAATAACATCAAGAACTCAAAGAAGTAAGACTAGCATAAAAAAAAATTGATTGAATGGTTTTGGTAGGCCACACCCTCTATTATGTATATCCTAAAGAAATTAAGAAGCCCTTAAGTAACCCGTGGAATCTTTACGCAATTAAAAAAGGCATTCGGTGTACTACGTTTTCGCTATGCACGAGGTTCAAAAAAGGAATGGACTACAAAGGTTTATTGAACGCAGTTCTATTCTGTATTTTTGCAAGATGTTATTTTCACGACTCGAACATGTGACCTCCTTGTCATATAACAATAATTTTACTATTTGTTTTCTTTTAGTTTATATATATAAATTAAATAATGATTGATCTATTATATATGGTTATACATGTCATATCTATAAAATATACATATATTATATATATACATCAACTATTTTTTATTTAAATGATTGGGTGAACGATTATTCAAGTTAGATTCTTCGCCTGTAAATAACTAAAAGAGTATTTTAGGAGAATGATAAACTTGACTCAAAGGAGTGAAGGCGTGTGATATGATATTGGGACTGGTGAGATTACTACATACTTGGCCTCTTGACCATTGAATCAAGTCTTTGACGTTAAATTAGTAATTATGATATATAAAGAAAGCCAAGTTGTAAATTTAGTGAAGGAGTAGGTGCAAATTCTTTCAATATCTAGCCTACCATACTAGTATCTATTGCTTATTAAAATAGAAAGAAAAAATAGAATATAGAATACTCAAGAAAGCCTAGCAATGTATTTTTCTCACCTTCACCCTCACCTTCTCCTTGATGAAACCAAAACATAATTTTAAGATAAATGGTGTATTATATTTATTCTTTTCTTTTCATTTTTGGACCCAAAATGTGTTAAAAAGAATTGAAACCTTGAAAAGGGCACAAAACCCAAGTTTACTTGGGGAATGTATACATTAAGAATTACAAAATTGAAATGGTATAAAATATAAAGAAGAAGGAGAAGAAGAAAGGGACAAAATACTACTATTATATAGTATTGTTACAACTTAAAAATCTCCCCAAAGGAATTTGCCTACCTGTTTTATCCCAACATTTTACTGTTATTCTTGGTATTGTTGCTGTGGTTATAGGAATCATCCTCTGAAATATTAGAATATAGTGTACGAATTGACAACTAGTAAGTCGAATCCAATAACTACTATCATTATTCTTTATTGGATTATTTAATTATTGTCACAATCTAAATCTCGTCCTCTTAAACAAAAACAAAGATGTCAGTTTTGATTCTTCTTGTTCTCTCCTTATTACATCCTAATCACATTTCCAAGAAGTAGTATATATTACAAGTATAGAAATCCTACATAAAATCGACGAACCCCCAAAACCATCCAAAATTAGGTTCATGTTCTTGTAATGGCAAAAGTTCAGGTTCTACATGTTGAGTTGTTCAACATCGGTGGGATTTGAGGTCTTTAGTCTTTTTATATGGTCTTGGGCAATTCTTATCTCATATGCTAGCTTTTGGGGTTGAGTTAGGCCCAAGATCCATTTATCATGGTATCAGAGCCAGGCCCATTCCAATTATTATTACTGATATTAGGTCCCCAGACCTAAACGTGAGGGGATGGAATTTGCGGTCTTTGATCTCCTTATACCATTTATCCCTACAATATACCCCAAAAGAAAGAAATACAACAAAACAGAAATAGACAGCATAGTTATCCACAATTCGATTAGCTAATTATATTCTTCCGAGGACCGTCATAAGTTGTAACCAAAAAAACAAATAAGAAATAATAAACAATTTTATGACGTTTTGAACAACAAACTAATTCACTATTGATATGGTTATCTCGGTAAAAAACTATGTTTACATACACTTCTATTGATGTAATTTTTATGCTGCAGGAACCAAGTATTTTTAATATAAAGTTTAAATAAATGTGAAAAGACATTAAAATTTTAATACTATTAAATTTAATTTTATAATTTCAAAAGTACAATGAGTCTAAAATTAAAAAATCTTAAATGTTAAACTCATTGAATTCAAATCACAGACCCGCCTCTACTCATAGTTAAATTATGTATATTTTTACGTCAATATATCTCTTAATAATCCATGATCAACTAATATAATTTTGTATCAACACCGACGTAGGTAAGTTTTTACTGCTTACCCTCGTCTCAAAAAGAATAATAGGTGAAACTATAAACCTAATACTTGTGGCTAATTTTTCCGCTAAAAACATAAAGATAACCTCTTAAGATCAATAATGCCGGCTAATTATTTCTCGAAAAAATATTATACTAAGGTTTTGGTCATGAATTTAATAATAAGCATGATATTAACTAAGCTCTTGCTAATAAGCTGTTGTCACTGTCATGGTTGTTATTAAAATTTTGGAACATATTCTTGATTCAAGCTCCTAGATATGGAATACAAATATTTGTCTTTATTCTCTGATTTTCTAGTACTGGTTGTAATTAGATTAGACAACTTGAAAGGGACACCTAGTGAAAATAATTTGGCATCAGTGTATGCCAAAATGATTAATATATTGTGGGGTTCGAAAGAATACTATTTTTGTCGGTGGAAAATATATAATACTGACAAAGACTAGTTTTCCATAAAAAGGGATGAGGAAATATGCTGTTTTTTGCCTTGCTTTGATAATTTACCTAATTCTTGTTTGGTTTATTCTGTGAACATACACAAGTCTTTTTTTTTTTTTTTGCTGCATAGAAATATTAAGATATATGATTCTTTCTTCCTTAAAGAGTAATGTATGTAAGTGAAAATACTTGAAATAAAAAGTATTAGGATCAACTCTCATAATTTATGTATACATTATCATATACCACTAACACAATATGGAATAACTAATTTTTGCATACTAAAACATAATAAAGAACAAAAAGGACAAAATTATCCTTGTCTTTTCCTTGGGAGCCAATAAAGGTCAAGTATCTAAAAAGTATAATTATAAATTCATTACTTTTTTAGTTTAAATAATAAATAAATGTTAATATGATATTTTATATTTAATTTTAGTGTAATGAATCAAACATTTTATAAGAAATAATCTATGTATTACTATTCCCTACATAATTAAATCCTGCATTATAATTTGTAATAACTTGTGTTCGTACCGAACGTCCCCTTATTACATAACTTATATTGCAGTTCTAGTACTCTACATTACATAACTTATGTGAGAACTTACGCATTAATTATGTATGGTAGAATTTAGAATGATATATATATATATATATATATATATATATATATATATATATATAGTCTAAAATAATAAAACTACATACCCTTAAACCTAGATCTTGATTGGAGTAGCCTTCAAATAACTGACGAATTAACTAATGGTGACGCCTCTCAAGACCCCTGCAGTACCCAAGCCCACATCAAATCCCCAGCCCCAATCCCATCAGACCCACATTCTAAGCCCATCCATAGCAGTATTTCTACCACTAACGAGCATTTACCCACACAGGCGCCATCATCACACTCCAAAAATTAGCGGCGAATTCAGGAATTTTATTTATGATATTTAAATTTGAAATACGTAAAAAATAATTTCAATAAAGAATGTTCAATATATGTTATATACTATTAAAATTTAATATTTTACTTATATATACAGTTAATTTTTGAACAAAGAATGATCAACTGATCACCCTTAAGACTATGTACCTTCGCCCCTGCCAAAAATACACTGCTTCCTAATCCATCTTCTTCAAATAAAAATGATGCCCCTCACTTCACTCCACCACTCACTCAGACGAACTCGCACTCCAGACAGTCACACTACTCAGAGACTAGTACACCAAAGAACCTCGCACTCTCTTCCTCCTCCACACAGGGGCGGATTTATAGGGCGTATTATGGGGCACGCGAACTCATGGTTTTTCCGTAAAATTAGATATTTTATATATATATTTTTTAAAATTGGTATAATATTAGTTATTGGCACCTAAGCTCCAAGAAGCCTGAATGGCCCACTTGGTTGAAAGTTCAGTGATTTACCAAGAAGAATAGGGATCTATTCCCACCTAATACATTTTTTCCTTCTTTATTTAGTAGTGCACCCATGTACTAAAAATCCTAGATCTGCCTCTGCCTCCACACCTCCTCATGGACCCCAATACCAAAACCTTCACTACCCAAACTCCTCATGCAACGAACAACCCAACCTCTTGGTTGGAGTGGAGGCTTCAAGACCATACACTAACCTTCACCATGGCGGTTGTCACGGGGCATTTTTAGTAGCCTAAAACCACACCCGCGCGGCAATCAAATTGCGCACTTGACTCAGTCTTTCGCAACACTTCGCCAAATTTTTAGCAAGTTTGGCCTTACAAGAAATTAGGCAACAAATATAAAGAGAACATAATCAAATATGGGAAAGTCCCAACCTTTGTATTTATTCAAAAATCTACAAAGGAAACCCTCACTTTTCTATGAACATAAGTCGTGCACAGTCCACTTCGTCTAGCCAAGATCACAAGTCGATCTTGCACACTAAGACCTGCTCAATGCCCAGCATTAGCCCCTTTTTGAAACACTTAGAAAGCCTCACGTTTCTCTCTAGTTTACCTTACTGAATATTTCACATGAAATTCCCACCTCCCATCTGGCTAAGTCAAAAGGCACCTATTTATAGCACATACGCAGCCTTTGAGACTTGACATCACATGGACACTTGTTATTTATAGCTTTTGCCACTTCGCGGGCTATTGTTGAATCTGATCCTAACTTGTAGTTGACATCCCCAACTACATAGGCCATTATATCCACGAAATGATAGTGGATACAATGACTAAACAGACATGGGTACAAGTAGTTACAAAAAGGTAACTGCCTACTACTTTGGCATGTGCATTGCATGTGCCCCTTTGACTTGGTCAACTGCTACATGCCCAAGGCTGGCATAGCATCCAGCCTTGGCTCATTTTGATATTGCTTCGCACTAATGTCTTGCCCGCAACCTGTCGCCCATGATTTTTCCGCTCACGCCCGACGCCACTGCTGTCCGCACATGCCTTTGTCGAGTTTCTGCCTTGCACATGTCAACACTTGTTTCACCCGTGCCATTTCTTGTCTTTTGCCTCACATAGCCTTGCCTTAGCTATTGAAAGCCTTTGCCATCATCGCGCACTGCCGTGATTTAGCTTAGCCCTCACTTGGCGCTGCCACAACTCGAAGTGCCCATGCCACTCACTTTGGCGCGCATGCCGTGCCATGCCTCCCCAACTTGCCCACACTGCATTGTCAAGCCTGTGCCAAGCATGTCTTGCCTTCCCCAAGACCTCGGCCAATACTTGCCCATAACAGCCCACATGACAATGTTTTGTCCATTGCCCGCATGATCATTTTGCCTGCACATAGACCAATGGCAAGGCCATCACGCCCAATCTTTGCCACAGCTACGCCACGCTTGATGTCAAGGAGTCAGGCCCCTAACAAACCACCTGCACCCTTTGAAATCGGCATCCTCGTCGAGAAAACTTAGTTAATCAGCCCCAAGGTGTTGTTGACATACAACGCCCATGTTGCTCGATTCACACCTGCCACAATGGCATTTGCCTCCGTCACTTGTTCCTGTTTTTCCGCAGCCAGCATAGCATTCACCCTAGCCTGCACCGGACATTCCTTCTTCAAGTGCGGTCTACCACAAGTAAAGCAACCTTTCAATTTACTTCTTCTTTCCTTGCCATAGGAAGCCTGCCTCCCGTTCTTGGCAAACCCTTCATCTTCGGCAGCTTGGCCTTTCCCACTTTTCATCCATTCTTTTGCTTTGTCTTTTTCTCTGTCTGGACTTTGAATGCGAAGATTCAGCGGGGTCATCACCTATATTGAAGTCAGCCAACACATCTGCTACTGCAATAACGGTAGAGAGGCTTTGAACAATCTGCCTTCTCAACTCTAATTGTGACCAGCCTTTCAATCCGATCATGAAGTAATGCATCTTATCTTCCTCTTCCATATTACTTACATTCAGCATCAAGGACGAGAATTCCTTGACATACTCCCTCACCGTGCCATTTTGTTTCAAGCGATGCAATCCATCTCTTACAACCCATGATGAGTTGGTTGGAAGGAATTGAGATTTTAATTCCTTCTTCTGCATCTCCCAAGTTTCAATCCTGGGCATTCCAGAACTTTCCACTTCTACAACTCGTGTACTCCAACAAACTTTCGCATCATCAGTCAAATACATAGGTGTGATGGTCACCTTTTCATCATCCGGCACACGAGCAGCCTGGAAATTCTACTCATATCCCACAAGAAAATTTTCAGTTCTTTGGCACTTCTTGCACCACCATAAGCCTTTGACTCCAGAATCATCACCTAGGTGCGATCATCACTTTTAGGAGCAGTGTTTTGTAATGCCCTTCGAAGTTGAACCACCTCCTCCCGCACGTCTTCCTTTTCCTTGTGCACCAAGGCCATTTCTGCGAACGTAGTTTCATGCCTCGCCGCATATCTGCTTCAAACGTGCCATTCACGCAAGAAAAGAAGAATCATCACCTATTTCAAGAGCTTGCCCAACGAGTGCTTCAACATGTACCACCCTTTGCCACAGTCAGCATTTGTGCCACCAACCATGTTCTCAAACAGCAATTCGAAATCTACTACTGGTCGTCTTGCCACCACCACGAACCTTGCTCCGCTCTGATACCAGTTGTCATAGGGCGTTTTTAGTCAGCCTAAAACCACACCCGTGCGGCAGTCAAGTTGCGCACTTGACTCAGCCTTTCCCAACACTTAGCCAAATTTTTAGCAAGTTTGGCCTTACATGAAATTAGGCAGCAAATATAAAGAGAACACAATCAAATATGGGAAAGTACCAACCTTTGTATTAATACGAAAAACTACAAAGAAAACCCTCACTTCGCTATGAACACAAGTCGTTCACAGCCCATTTCGTCTAGCCAAAATCACAAGTCGATCTTGCACACTATGTCCTGCCCAACGCCCATCTTTAGCACCTTTTTTAAACACTTAGAAAGCCTCATGTTTCTCTCTTGTTTTCCTTACTGAATTTCACACGAAATTCCCACCTCCCATCTGACTAAGTCAAAAGCCACCTATTTTTAGCACTTTGGGACCTGAAAGCACATGGACACTTGTTGTTTACAGCTTTTGCCACTTGGTGGGCTATTGCTGAATCTGATCCTAACTTGTAGTTCACATCCCCAATTACATAGGTCATTATCTCCACTAAATAATAGTGGATATAAGCACTAAACAGACATGGGTACAAGTAGTTACAAAAAGGTATGTCCACTTCCTGTGCACCTTTGACTTGGTCAGCTGTTGCACGCCCAAGGCTGGTATCGCACCCAGCCTTGGCTCATTTTGACATTGCTCCAGTCCAATGTCTTGCCCGCAAGCTGCCACCCATAATTTTGTCGCCCCCGCCCGATGCCTCTGCCGCCCGCACATGCCTTGGCCGAGTTTCTGTCTTGCCCATGGCAACACTATTTTCACCCCTGCCATTGCTTGTCTTTTGCCTCACATAGCCTTGCATTAGCTATTAATAGCCTTTGCCTTCATCGCGCACTGTCGTAATTTAGCTTAGCCTGCACTTAGCGCTGCCACAACCCGAAGTGCCCTTGCCACTCACTTTGGCGCGCACGTCGTGCCATGCCGCCCCAACTTGCCCGCACTGCATTGCCAAGCCTTTGCCAAGCATGTCCTGCCTGCTCCAAGCCCTTGGCCGATACTTATCCATAATAGCCCACATGACAATGTCTTGTCCATTGCCCGCATGATCAGTTTGCCCGCACACAGGCCAATGGCAAGCCATCACGCCCAATCCTTGCTAGAGCCGAGACACGCCTGATGTCAAGAAGTCAAGCCCCTAACAAACCACCCGCACCTTTTGAAATCGACGTCCTCATCGAGCCAACTTAGTCATTCAGCCCCAAGGGGTTGTTGACATACAACGCCCATGTTGCTCCACTCACATCTGCCACAATGGCATTTGCCTCAGCCATTTGTTTCTGTTTTTCCGCAGCCAGCATAGCATTCACCCTAGGCTGCACCGGACAGTCCTTCTTCATGTTCGGCCTACAAGAAGTAAAGCAACCTTTCAATTTACTTCTTCTTTCCTTGCCATAGGAAGCTTGCCTCCCATTCTTGGCAAACCCTTCATCTTCGGCAGCTTGGCCTTTCCCACTTTTCATCCATTCCTTTGCTTTGTCTTTTTCTCCGTCTGGACTTTGAATGCGAAGATTCAGCACGGGCATCACCTATATTGAAGTTAGCCAACACATCTGCTGCTGCAATAACGGTAGAGAGGCTTTGAACAATCTGCCTTCTCAACTCTAATTGTGCCCAACCCTTCAATCCGATCATGAAGTGATGCAGCTTATCTTCCTCTTCCATATTACACACATTCAGCATCAAGGACGAGAATTCCTTGAAATACTCCCTCACCGTGCCATTTTGTATCAAGCGATTTATAATCTTGGGTATTTCAGCACTTGCCACTTCTATTAGTTGTGTACGCCACCACACTTTCGCATCATCAGTCAAATACATAGGTGTGATGGCCAGCTTTTCATCATCTGGCAAACGAGCAGCCTAGAAATATTGCTCCATATTCCGCAAGAAATTTTTCTGTTCTTTAGCACTTCTTGCACGACCATAAGCCTTTGGCTCCGGAATCCTCACCTTGGTGCGATCATCACTTCTAGGAGCAGTGTTTTGTAATGCCCTTCGAAGTTAAACCACCTCCTCGCGCACTTCTTCCTTTTCCTTGTGTACCAAGGCCATTTCTACGAACGTAGTTTCATGCCTCGCTACATAATATGCCTTCAAACATGCCATTCACGCAAGAAATAAGAATGAACACCTATTTAAAGAGCTTGCCCAACGAGTGCTTCCAACTGTTCCACCCTTTGGCGCAGTTCAGCATTTGTGCCGCCAATCATGTTCGCAAATAGCAATACAAAATCTACTATTGGTCGTCTTGCCACCGCCACGAACCTTGCTCCGCTCTGATACCAATTGTCATAGGGCGTTTTTAGTAAGCCTAAAACCACACCCGTGCGGCAGTCAAGTTGCGCACTTGACTCAGCCTTTCAAAACACTTAGCCAAATTTTTAGCAAGTTTGGCCTTACATGAAATTAGGCAGCAAATATAAAGAGAACACAATCAAATACGGGAGAGTCCCAACCTTTGTATTAATTTGAAAATCCACAAAGAAAACCCTCACTTCGCTATGAACACAAGTCGTTCACAGCCCACTTCGTCTAGCCAAAATCACAAGTCGATCTTGCACACTATGACCTGCCCAACGCCCATCTTTAGCCCCTTTTTGAAACACTTAGAAAGCCACATGTTTATCTCTTATTTCCCTTACTGAACTTCACACGAAATTCCCACCTCCCATCTGACTAAGTCAAAAGCCACCTATTTATAGCACATAGGCAACCTTTGGGACCTGAAAGCACATGGAACACTTGTTGTTTACAGATTTTGCCACTTGGTGGGATATTGCTAAATCTGATCCTAACTTGTAGTTGACATCCCCAATTATATAGGTCATTATCTCCATGAAATGATAGTGGATATAAGCACTAAACAGACATGGGTACAAGTAGTTACAAAAAGGTAACCGCCCACTACTTGGCATGACCACTTCATGTGCACCTTTGACTTGGTCAGTTGTTGCACACCCAAGGCTGGCATCGCGCCTAGCCTTGGCTCATTTTGACATTGCTCCGCACCAGTGTCTTGCCCGCAACCTGCCACCCATAATTTTGTCGCACACGCCCGACGCCACTGCTGCCCGCACATGCCTTGGCCGAGTTTCTGTCTTGCCCATGGCAACACTTGTTTCACCCTTGCCATTGCATGTCTTTTGACTCACATAGCCTTGCATTAGCTATTGAAAGCCTTTGCCTTCATCGCGCACTGCCCTGATTTAGCTTAGCCCGCACTTAGCACTGCCACAACCCGAAGTGCCCTTGCCACTCACTTTGGCGCGCACGTCGTGCCATGCCGCCCCAACTTGCCCGCACTGCATATTCATGCCTTTTCCAAGCATGTCCTGCCTGCCCCAAGCCCTGGGCCAATACTTACCCATAACAGCCCACATGACAATGTCTTGTCCATTGCCCGCATGATCATTTTTCCTGCACACAGGCCAATGGCAAGGCCATCACGCCCAATCCTTGCCAGAGTCGCGACAAGCATAATGTCAGAAAATCAAGCACCTAACAAACCACCCGCACCCTTTGAAATCGACGTCCTCGTCGAGCCATCTTAGTCAATCAGCCCTAAGGGGTTGTTGAAATACAACGCCCATGTTGCTCCACTCACATCTGCCACAATGGCATTTGCCTCGGCCATTTGTTTCTGTTTTTCCGCAGCCAGCATAGCATTCACCGTAGCCTGCACCGGACAATCCTTTTTCATGTTCGGCGCACCAGAAGTAAAGCAAACTTTCAATTTACTGCTTCTTTCCTTGCCATAGGAAGCCTGCCTCCCGTTCTTAGAAAACCCTTCATCTTCGGCAGCTTGGCCTTTCCCACTTTTCTTCCATTCTTTTGCTTTGTCTTTTTCTCCGTCTGGACTTTGAATGTGAAAATTCAGCGGGGTCATCACCTATATTGAAGTCAGCTAACACATTTGCTGTTGCGATAACGGTAGAGAGGCTTTGAACATTCTTCCTTCTTAACTCTAATTGTTCCCAGCCTTTCAATCCGATCATGAGCTAATGCAGCTTATCTTCCTCTTCCATATTACTTACATTCCGCATCAAGGACGAGAATTCCTTGACATATCCCTCACCGTGCCATTTTGTTTCAAGCGAAGCAGTCCATCTCTTGCAACCTATGATGAGTTGGTTGGAAGGAATTGAGATTTTAATTCCTTCTTCAGCATCTCCCAAGTTTTAATCCTGGGCAGTCCAGCACTTGCCACTTCTACTAGTCATGTACGCCACCACACTTTCGCATCATCAGTCAAATACATAGGTGTGAGGGTCACCTTTTCATCATCTGGCACACGAGCAGCCTGGATATACTGCTCTATATTCCGCAAGAAATTTTCCAGTTCTTTGGCACTTCTTGCACCACCATAAGCCTTTGGCTCCGGAATCCTCACCTTGGTGTGATCGTCACTTCTAGGAGCAGTGTTTTTTAAGTCCCTTCGAAGTTGAACCACCTCCCCGCGCACTTCTTACGTTTCCTTGTGTACCAAGGCCATTTCCCCGAATGTAGTTTCATGCCTCGTTGCATAATATGCCTTAAAACGTGCCATTCACGCAAGAAATAAGAATTAACACCTATTTCAAGAGCTTTCCCAACGAGTGCTTCCAACTGTTCCACCCTTTGGCGCAGTTCAGCATTTGCACCACCAGCCATGTTCTAAAACAACAACACGAAATCTACTACTGGTCGTCTTGCCACCACCACGAACCTTGCTCCGCTCTGATACCAGTTTTCACGAGGTATTTTTAGTCAGCCTAAAACCACACGCGCGCGGCAGTCAAGTTGCGCACTTGACTCAGCCTCTCCCAACACTTAGCCAAAGTTTTAGCAAGTTTGGCCTTACATGAAATTAGACAGCAAATATAAAGAGAACACAATCAAATACGGGAAAGTCCCAACCTTTGTATTAATTTGAAAATCTACAAAGAAAACCCTCACTTTCCTATGAACACAAGTCGTTCACAGCCCACTTCGTCTAGCCAAAATCACAAGTTGATCTTGCACTCTATGACCTGCCCAACGCCCATCTTTAGCCCATTTTTGAAACACTTAGAAAGCCTCACGTTTCTCTGTTGTTTCCCTTACTGAATTTCACACAAAATTCCCACCTCCCATCTGAATAAGTCAAAAGCCACCAATTTATAGCACATAGGCAACCTTTGGGATCTGAAAGCACATGGACACTTGTTGTTTACAACTTTTGCCACTTGGTGGGCTATTGCTAAATTTGATCCTAACTTGTAGTTCACATCCCCAATTACATAGGTCATTATCTCCACGAAATGATAGTGGATATAAGCATTGAATAGCCATGGGTACAAGTAGTTACAAAAAGGTAACTGCCCACTACTTGGCATGTCCACTTCTTGTGCACCTTTGACTTGGTCAGCTGTTGCACGCCCAAGGCTGGTATCGCACCCAGCCTTGGCTAATTTTGACATTGCTCCAGTCCAATGTCTTGCCCGCAACCTGCCACCCATAATTTTGTCGCCCCCGCCCGACGCCTCTGCCGCCCGCACATGCCTTGGCCGAGTTTCTGTCTTGCCCATGGCAACACTATTTTCACCCATGCCATTGCTTGTCTTTTGCCTCACATAGCCTTACATTAGCTATTGAAAGCCTTTGCCTTCATCGTGCACTGTCGTAATTTAGCTTAGCCTGCACTTAGCGCTGCCACAACCCGAAGTGCCCTTGCCACTCACTTTGGCGCGCACGTCGTGCCATGCCGCCCCAACTTGCCCGCACTGCATTGCCAAGCCTTTGCCAATCATGTCCTACCTGCCCCAAGCCCTTGGCCAATACTTATCCATAATAGCCCACATGACAATGTCTTGTCCATTGCCCGCATGATCAGTTTGCCCGCACACAGGCCAATGGCAATCCATCACGCCCAATCCTTGCTAGAGCCGAGACACGCCTGATGTCAAGAAGTCAAGCCCCTAACAAACCACCCGCACCTTTTGAAATCGACGTCCTCATCGAGCCAACTTAGTCATTCAGCCCCAAGGGGTTGTTGACATACAACGCCCATGTTGCTCCACTCACATCTGCCACAATGGCATTTGCCTCAGCCATTTGTTTCTGTTTTTCCGCAGCCAGCATAGCATTCACCCTAGGCTGCACCGGACAGTCCTTCTTCAAGTTCGGCCCACAAGAAGTAAAGCAACCTTTCAATTTACTTCTTCTTTCCTTTCCATAGGAAGCTTGCCTCCCGTTCTTGGCAAACCCTTCATCTTCGGCAACTTGGCCTTTCCCATTTTTCATCCATTCCTTTGCTTTGTCTTTTTCTCCGTCTGGACTTTGAATGCGAAGATTCAGCACGGGCATCACCTATATTGAAGTTAGCCAACACATCTGCTGCAGCAATAACGGTAGAGAGGCTTTGAACAATCTGCCTTCTCAACTCTAATTGTGCCCAACCTTTCAATCCGATCATGAAGTAATGCAGCTTATCTTCCTCTTCCATATTACACACAGTCAGCATCAAGGACGAGAATTCCTTGAAATACTCCCTCACCGTGCCATTTTGTATCAAGCGATTTATAATCTTGGGTATTTCAGCACTTGCCACTTCTATTAGTCGTGTACGCTACCACACTTTCGCATCATCAGTCAAATACATAGGTGTGATGGCCAGCTTTTCATCATCTGGCAAACGAGCAGCCTAGAAATATTGCTCCATATTCCGCAAGAAATTTTTCTGTTCTTTAGCACTTCTTGCACGACCATAAGCCTTTGGCTCCGGAATCCTCACCTTGGTGCGATCATCACTTCTAGGAGCAGTGTTTTGTAATGCCCTTCGAAGTTAAACCACCTCCTCGCGCACTTCTTCCTTTTCTTTGTGTACCAAGGCCATTTCTACGAACGTAGTTTCATGCCTTGCTGCATAATATGCCTTCAAACGTGCCATTCACGAAAGAAATACGAATCAACACCTATTTCAAGAGCTTNTCATCGTGCACTGTCGTAATTTAGCTTAGCCTGCACTTAGCGCTGCCACAACCCGAAGTGCCCTTGCCACTCACTTTGGCGCGCACGTCGTGCCATGCCGCCCCAACTTGCCCGCACTGCATTGCCAAGCCTTTGCCAATCATGTCCTACCTGCCCCAAGCCCTTGGCCAATACTTATCCATAATAGCCCACATGACAATGTCTTGTCCATTGCCCGCATGATCAGTTTGCCCGCACACAGGCCAATGGCAATCCATCACGCCCAATCCTTGCTAGAGCCGAGACACGCCTGATGTCAAAAAGTCAAGCCCCTATCAAACCACCCGCACCTTTTGAAATCGACGTCCTCATCGAGCCAACTTAGTCATTCAGCCCCAAGGGGTTGTTGACATACAACGCCCATGTTGCTCCACTCACATCTGCCACAATGGCATTTGCCTCAGCCATTTGTTTTTGTTTTTCCGCAGCCAGCATAGCATTCACCCTAGGCTGCACCGGACAGTCCTTCTTCAAGTTCGGCCCACAAGAAGTAAAGCAACCTTTCAATTTACTTCTTCTTTCCTTTCCATAGGAAGCTTGCCTCCCGTTCTTGGCAAACCCTTCATCTTCGGCAACTTGGCCTTTCCCATTTTTCATCCATTCCTTTGCTTTGTCTTTTTCTCCGTCTGGACTTTGAATGCGAAGATTCAGCACGGGCATCACCTATATTGAAGTTAGCCAACACATCTGCTGCAGCAATAACGGTAGAGAGGCTTTGAACAATCTGCCTTCTCAACTCTAATTGTGCCCAACCTTTCAATCCGATCATGAAGTAATGCAGCTTATCTTCCTCTTCCATATTACACACAGTCAGCATCAAGGACGAGAATTCCTTGAAATACTCCCTCACCGTGCCATTTTGTATCAAGCGACGCAGTCCATCTCTTGCAACCCATGATGAGTTGGTTATAATCCTGGGCAGTCCAGCACTTGCCACTTCTATTAGTCGTGTACGCTACCACACTTTCGCATCATCAGTCAAATACATAGGTGTGATGGGTAGCTTTTCATCATCTGGCACACGAAAAGCCTGGAAATACTGCTCCATATTCCGCAAGAAATTTTTCAGTTCTTTGGAACTTCTTGCACCACCATAAGCCTTTGGCTCCGGAATCCTCACCTTGGTGCGATCATCACTTCTAGGAGAAGTTTTTTGTAATGCCCTTCGATGTTGAACCACCTCCTCGCGCACTTCTTCCTTTTCTTTGTGTACCAAGGCCATTTCTACGAACGTAGTTTCATGCCTTGCTGCATAATATGCCTTCAAACGTGCCATTCACGAAAGAAATACGAATCAACACCTATTTCAAGAGCTTGCCCAATGAGTGCTTCCAACTATTCCACCCTTTGGCACAGTTCAGCATTTGTGCCACCAGCCATGTTCTCAAAAAGCAACACGAAATCTACTACTGGTCGTCTTGCCACCGCCACGAACCTTGTTCTGCTCTGATACCAGTTTTCACGGGGCATTTTTAGTCAGCCTAAAACCACACGCACGCGGCAGTCAAGTTGCGCACTTGACTCAGCCTCTCCCAACACTTAGCCAAAGTTTTAGCAAGTTTGGCCTTACATGAAATTAGACAGTAAATATAAAGAGAACACAATCAAATACGGAAAAGTCCCAACCTTTGTATTAATTCGAAAATCTACAAAGAAAACTCTCACTTTGCTATGAACACAAGTCGTTCACAGCCCACTTCGTCTAGCCAAAATCACAAGTCGATCTTGCACACTATGACCTGCCCAACGCCCATCTTTAGCCCCTTTTTGAAACACTTAGAAAGCCTCACGTTTCTCTGTTGTTTCCCTTACTGAATTTCACACGAAATTCCCACCTCCCATCTAATTAAGTCAAAAGCCTCCTATTTATAGCACATAGGCAACATTTGGGACTTGATAG
This sequence comes from Nicotiana obtusifolia, assembly GCA_002018475.1. Classification (NCBI taxonomy): domain Eukaryota; kingdom Viridiplantae; phylum Streptophyta; class Magnoliopsida; order Solanales; family Solanaceae; genus Nicotiana; species Nicotiana obtusifolia. The sequence goes on along the minus strand of MCJB01009689.1, from coordinate 101,845 downwards.
CACATGGACACTTGTTGTTTACAGCTTTTGCCATTTGGCGAGCTATTGCTAAATCTGATCCTAACTTGTAGTTGACATCTCCAACTACATAGGCCATTATCTCCGTAAAATTATAATGGATACAAGCACTAAACATACATGGGTATAAGTAGTTACAAAAAGGTAACCGCCCACTACTTGGCATGTGCACTGCATATGCCCCTTTGACTTAGTCAGCTATTGAACGCCCAAGGCTGGCATCGCACCCAGCCTTGGCTCATTTAGTCATTACTCTGCACCAATGACTTGCCCGCAACCTGCCGCCCACACATGCCTTGGCCGAGTTTCTGTCTTGCCCATGTCAACACTTCTTTCACCCGTGCCATTGCTTGTCTTTTGCCTCACATAGCCTTGCCTTAGATATTGAATGCNATAGGAAGCTTGCCTCCCATTCTTGGCAAACCCTTCATCTTCGGCAGCTTGGCCTTTCCCACTTTTCATCCATTCCTTTGCTTTGTCTTTTTCTCCGTCTGGACTTTGAATGCGAAGATTCAGCACGGGCATCACCTATATTGAAGTTAGCCAACACATCTGCTGCTGCAATAACGGTAGAGAGGCTTTGAACAATCTGCCTTCTCAACTCTAATTGTGCCCAACCCTTCAATCCGATCATGAAGTGATGCAGCTTATCTTCCTCTTCCATATTACACACATTCAGCATCAAGGACGAGAATTCCTTGAAATACTCCCTCACCGTGCCATTTTGTATCAAGCGATTTATAATCTTGGGTATTTCAGCACTTGCCACTTCTATTAGTTGTGTACGCCACCACACTTTCGCATCATCAGTCAAATACATAGGTGTGATGGCCAGCTTTTCATCATCTGGCAAACGAGCAGCCTAGAAATATTGCTCCATATTCCGCAAGAAATTTTTCTGTTCTTTAGCACTTCTTGCACGACCATAAGCCTTTGGCTCCGGAATCCTCACCTTGGTGCGATCATCACTTCTAGGAGCAGTGTTTTGTAATGCCCTTCGAAGTTAAACCACCTCCTCGCGCACTTCTTCCTTTTCCTTGTGTACCAAGGCCATTTCTACGAACGTAGTTTCATGCCTCGCTACATAATATGCCTTCAAACATGCCATTCACGCAAGAAATAAGAATGAACACCTATTTAAAGAGCTTGCCCAACGAGTGCTTCCAACTGTTCCACCCTTTGGCGCAGTTCAGCATTTGTGCCGCCAATCATGTTCGCAAATAGCAATACAAAATCTACTATTGGTCGTCTTGCCACCGCCACGAACCTTGCTCCGCTCTGATACCAATTGTCATAGGGCGTTTTTAGTAAGCCTAAAACCACACCCGTGCGGCAGTCAAGTTGCGCACTTGACTCAGCCTTTCAAAACACTTAGCCAAATTTTTAGCAAGTTTGGCCTTACATGAAATTAGGCAGCAAATATAAAGAGAACACAATCAAATACGGGAGAGTCCCAACCTTTGTATTAATTTGAAAATCCACAAAGAAAACCCTCACTTCGCTATGAACACAAGTCGTTCACAGCCCACTTCGTCTAGCCAAAATCACAAGTCGATCTTGCACACTATGACCTGCCCAACGCCCATCTTTAGCCCCTTTTTGAAACACTTAGAAAGCCTCACGTTTCTCTGTTGTTTCCCTTACTGAATTTCACACGAAATTCCCACCTCCCATCTAATTAAGTCAAAAGCCTCCTATTTATAGCACATAGGCAACATTTGGGACTTGATAGCACATGGACACTTGTTGTTTACAGCTTTTGCCATTTGGCGAGCTATTGCTAAATCTGATCCTAACTTGTAGTTGACATCTCCAACTACATAGGCCATTATCTCCGTAAAATTATAATGGATACAAGCACTAAACATACATGGGTATAAGTAGTTACAAAAAGGTAACCGCCCACTACTTGGCATGTGCACTGCATATGCCCCTTTGACTTAGTCAGCTATTGAACGCCCAAGGCTGGCATCGCACCCAGCCTTGGCTCATTTAGTCATTACTCTGCACCAATGACTTGCCCGCAACCTGCCGCCCATGATATTGCTGCACATGCCTGATGCCACTGCCGCCCACACATGCCTTGGCCGAGTTTCTGTCTTGCCCATGTCAACACTTCTTTCACCCGTGCCATTGCTTGTCTTTTGCCTCACATAGCCTTGCCTTAGATATTGAATGCCTTTGCCATCATCATGCACTGCCGTGATTTAGCTTAGCCTGCATTTGGCGCTGCCACAACCCAAAGTGCCCGTGCCACTCACTTTGGCACGTATGACGTGCCATGCCGCCCCAACTTTCCCACATTGCATTGTCAAGCCTTTGCCAAGCATATCTTGCCTGCCTCAAGACCTTGGCCAATACTTGCCCATAACAGCCTACATGACAATGTCTTGTCTATTGTCCGCATGATCATTTTGCCTGCACATAGGCCAATGGCAAAGCCATCAAGCCCAATCCTTGCCACAGCCGCGCCACACCCGATATCAAAGAGTCAGTTCCCTGACAACTGTGAACAACTAGGAGGTGACCATCCTCATCAACAACCCGATAGATCTTGCTCAAATTATTACAGAGGGAATACACCTGGGGACATACATCTATGGTCGGTACCCTTGGTCTATGATGCAAGCGCCATATCTAGCACCATACCAACCTCTTCCTACCCCGACCCCACGCATCTCTACCCCAATCTCATTCAAATGCCTTTTTACTCGCCACCTCAATCACTCCTATAGACACCGTGGATACAACCATATACCCCACCAGCGCCAATATTCGCACCACACTCCTCAATTGAGCCCTTCAACTCGCATCTCAAATCACCACCAATCACCCCACCACATCTTCAAATTTCGCAGAACAAAATGACAAATTCCAACAGGAAGTGGCAGCAACAATGGCATACAACAGGGAAATCTGCTAGTGGTAGCTTGGATAGACGGCATCAAGGTCTTTGTACATAAAAAAGAATACGCAAGAAAAATAAACCTAAACTGCCCTCCAAATCTCCTGCGATGCTCCATACCATATGACCTACAACAAATTTGGAGGTGGGAAAGTATGCAATAATACGGATTCGCATAGTCCAACTACGCCCAATGGCAACCAACGACCCACAGGGGGACAAGCAGGGTAATCCCATGCCCACCCCGCCCAATAATTACATGAATTTTATAGTATGGAATTGTAGAGGAGCTCAGTCTCTTGAATTAAGACATAATTTTCGATCCCTTCTTGACTATTAGCTTCCATCCTTAGTAGATTTACTTGAAACTCACCGCACTGAGAATCAAGCTTTGAAATATGACTTCAACTTTATGGGCATGGATGAGTAACAACTATTGGGCGATCAGGCAGTATCACTATTCTCTAACTTTGTGATGCACTCATAGTACAATCAGTAGCAACAACCTAGCAGGAGATCTACTACACGATCCAGGTAAACCCCCTCCCTCATAAGTGGTTGTTTTCTGCCATATATGCTAGTACAGAATCTCATAATAAAAATTATTGTGGAATAATCTTATGTGCCTTTACGATAACTACAAGGGGCCATGGCTAATAGGAGGGGATTTTAACGATAAATGTTACACGCTCTAACAAATTCCTTGATTGCATTAATTGTTGTTACCTTAGTGATTTAGGTTACAAAAGCAGTCGCTACACTTGGACAAGTAGTCGATCCTTAAGTCATAATAGTCTAGAATGCATTGATAGATTCATGGCTAACTATGATTGCATAAATCATTACCCTGATGCGCTAGTCACACACCTTCCTCGTACACACTCAGACCATTTCCCACTTCTCCTTCAGTAGCTCTATCATCCTTTATCACGTCAAAAAAAATTCACTTTGAAACCATTTGCACCTCTCACCCAGCTTTTCCCACTTTAGTCCAACATGCATGGCAAGCTCACCAACACCTCTTGCCTGCAATAGAATATTTTATGAAAATAGTCCAGGAATGGAACAAAAATACTTTTGGTAACCTATTCAAGCGTAAGAAGAAATCCTTAGCTCGTCTAGCAGGAATCCAATCCTCCGCCAATTACCCAACTAGTTTCTTCCTCCAGAATTTAGAACGTGGACTTCAATTTGATTATAAAACCATCCTTCAACAGGAAGAGGACTTTAGGGAATTAAAATTGAGTATAAATTGATTAAATAAAAGAGATGCAAATACAAAATTCTTCCATCTCTCAACTCTAAGTCGTAGACATCATAATCATATTACGACTCTACAAGACTCTGTGGGAAATTGGATCAATGATCCCTCTTCAATAAAAAATTATATTATGAATTATTATCAGACTCTTTTTATGACTGATTCAAATGCTTCCCAAGGGAAAAACAATTGTTCCCCCTTCAATGTGCTAACTGCTTCTCAACAAATTTCTCTAGATAGCCCTCCATAAGATCATGAGATTTAAGATACAATTCATTCGTTTAAACCGTTAAAAGCCCCTAGTCCAGATGGGCTACATCCATATTTCTACCAAAAATATTGGAATACAATTGGATCGCAGTAAAATATTTCTGTCACAAAATCTTTAATGATCATCACATTACATCCTCCATTGATAACACCTACATTTGTTTAATACCAAAAAATAAACATGTCGTATCTATTTCTCAATTTTGACCTATTAGTCTTTGCAACATTATTCATAAGATTATTACAAAAAGTATTGTAAATCGATTAAAACCCGTACTAGATAAGATTATACACCCAACACAATCCACTTTTCAGAAAAACAGATGCGCCGCAGACAATGCAATCATTGTTCAAGAATTAATGACTCGATTTTGTAAGATGAAAGGAAAAACCCCTCATATGCTCCTTAAACTAGATCTCGAAAAAGCTTTTGACCAACTGGAGTGGTCTTTCATACACCACACTTTGGTTTCACTGAATTTTCCCACTGGACTTTGTAAAACTAATCATGTCTTGTGTTATAACCACTTCCATATCGATTCTTTTTAATGGCAACCCTACTGACTGTTTTCAATCATCATGAGGCACTCGTCAAGGCGATCCACTCTTACCATACCTTTTTATTCTCTATTTGGAAATACTATCAAGGAGTATCAATACTGCGGTTGACTACGCTATTGGCTACCCATCTCACTAACTAGTAGAGGCCCATTACTGTCCCATATTTTCTTTGCGGATGATATTATTCTCACAGCAAAAAATACACCTACTAGTTGAAACTCAATAATAGATACTTTTAACCATTTTATAAAACACTCAGGACAAAAGATTAACTTTGCCAACTCAAAAATCTTTTTCTCCAAAAATTCTCCCCCGACACACAACATTTTGTTCAATAGCTTTTTCATATGTACGAAGGGAAAACTTTTGGGAAATATCTAAGTTTCTCAATCTTCTTAAAGCAGCCTTCCAAATTTGATTTTTAATTCTTATTGGATAATTTCAAGAATCGTCTCGCAGGGTAAAAAACCAAATTCCCGATTACGGCACGACGCACTACACTCATACGCTCTACCCTAAATCATATGCCAAACCATGTAATGCAGTATATTACCATTCCTAAAAATATTCTTTCACAACTAAATCGCTACCAACGTAATTTCCTCTGGGGAACCACCCCAAAAGAGAAAACTACATCTCTTAAAATGAACAACAGTTACAGTGCCTAAAGCTAGGGCGATCAAGGTATCCAAAACTTATGAATAAAAAATAAGGCACAGCATGCTAGCCTTGCTTGGAGGCTATTTCATAATCCAAATGCCTAGTGGACACACTTTCTTTTGACCTCTTGCGTTAGGTCCACTCCTACTTGTCAACGTACAACGTCATTTATATGGCGCAATATCATCAAAAGTTGGTCCTACTGCCACCTAGGCTACAAATGATATTGCAAATGGTCACAACGTAAAATTTTGGACAGACCCTTAGTTGAAGGAAAACACTCCTTTTCGTTCTCTAATTCATGGACCATTCATGGAACACGAGGAGAATCAAGTGGTCTCCTAAATTTACATCAATAAAGAGTGAAAATTCCTCAACCTATCTTTTAATTTTCTTAATGAAATCTCTAGATTAATCAAGAATATCTATATGCCTTTCTATACAAATAATTTTGACCACATTTTATAGAGTCTAACTAGCAAAAGATTTTCCTCTGTAAAATCCAGCTACCCCTCACTTACACCTTCCACTACCTCACCCACATATTTCACCTAGATTTGGAAGCTTCCGCTACCTCCAAAAATCTCTTTCTTCATCTGGATGCTCTTTTATAATAGACTTCTCACAGTTGAATACCTTGCAAAATTAAGCATCACTCCCTCCAATCTTTGTGTTATTTGTCACTCAGCCCCAAAAACCACAAAATATATCTTCCTTGAATGTACTCCAATGAAGAAGATGTGGGAATTTTTAAATTTAACACAACCAATACAAAGCCTTAATTCTCAGTATATAAACCATAGGAGTTGGGTCTCCAAACTTATAAACAAGAGAATCCCCACACCTCCGCATAGCATTTCAAACTTTGTTTTTAATCCTTTATCCATATAGCACCTGTGGCGTACGCGAAATAATAATACTCTGAAAATAAATAACTTGATCTTAACACCCTTCTGATGGTCATTGGAGCTGCTGAACACTACTACCTCAACAGGAACTCGAAAGAAAAAATACCTTATACATTAAATGGAACCCTCCAACTGCCCATATTATAAATTAAATATCGATGTGGCTGCTTCCAACAAAAAGCATATCTACGGTATGGGAGGTGTCTTTCGAGACCATCACGGCCATTGGACGTTGGGATTCTCTGGTAGTTTGCCTGTAGCAACCGGCTTTCACACAGAATTTTATGCCCTACAAATAGGGCTAAAAATTGCTTTGCGACACAGACTCACTCTTCTCAACATTGAGACAGATTCCACAGAGCTAATTAGAATGCTCGCCCAAAATAACCCTCATTATACTAATCTTGTTGATGATTGCAGGTTGTTGCTCATGCAGCTGGGTAGCCAACCCATCATACTTGTACACAGGGAGCAAAATAGAGTTGCAGAGATTTTAGCCAAATATGGCACCATGCAGGCAAATGGTAGCAATTGTTCTCTTTTTGTCACACCACCACTTTTTGTCAAGGAGCTGCACCAGTAAGACTAAGTAGGAACTACTCAAGTGAGGCTGGTTCACTTCTATTTTTTTGAGCCCAACTATCACTACATTTGTATATCCACCACTTGCCACAAGAACCTCACCCTCTAATGTTTGTCAGCTTTATGTTTTTGATGGTAATGCACCCACTAAAGGTGTACAACTAGTAGACTCTCATATGCAAAACTCTACTACAATGGTGCCTACTATGCACCATGCTCCCTATAATACTTAACTTTATATTATAATACAACTACATCTCCTTATGACAAAAAAAAAGATTTTGATTGGAGTACAAATGGGCCTCGTCAATTTAGAAGTTCGTTCAAGAAGTCACCATAACATCCAAAAATATTAGAATGGCCAGCCCAGAATTTTGCCAACCCCATCCTATCCACCTTTCTCTTCCACCGTCTGTCATACATCCAAACAAAAAAGCTCCACCATCGGGCATATCGTTTCGAGAGTTGTAGTTGGTTCGGGTCCGGAGAGGCTTCGAAATGAATTGAGACACTTAATCTCAAGGTTGGAAGATTAAGTTGAAAAGGTTGACCGAGTGTTGACTTATGTGTAGACGACTCCGAAATGAAGTTTTGATGGTTTTGTTAGCTCCGTTGGGTGATTTTGGACATAGGAGTATTGTGAATTGGAGGTCCGTAGTTGAATTAGGCTTGAAATGACGAAAGTTGAAAATTGACCGAGAGCGAACTTTGTGGATACTGGGATCGGAATGTGGTTCTGGGAGTTGAAGTAGGTCCTCGGTGTCATTTGTGACTTGCGTGCAAAATTTGAGGTCGATCGGACGTGATTTGATAAGTTTCGACATCGTTTGTAGAATTGGAATTCCTAGTTTTAATAGGCTTGAATTTTGGTACGATTCGTGTTTTTGATATTGTTTGATGATTCAAGAGCTCGACTAAATTTGTATCATATTTTAGGACTTTTTGGTGTGTTTAGTTGAGGTCCCGGGGGCCTCGTGTTGATTTTGGTTGGTTAACATATCAAAAATGAGGCTTAGAAGATTGCTGAAGCTGGGAGTCTTCTGGTGTAATCGCACCTGCAGAGCTTTGGTCGTAGGTGCAAGCTCAGGAGCACAGATGCGGCCAGGAGTGAGGAAGGTTGTGGTCGCAGGTGCGAAGGATTTTTCGCACCTGCGTGTTCATAGATGCGGAGAGGTCGAGCGCAGAAGCGGAGGTCAGCGAATGAGCAGGAAAGAGGGGCGCACTTGCATTTGTGCAAGAGCAGAGCATAGTCCCCAGTTTTGGTGGTTCACCGCAGAAGCGGAAGGACTGTCGCATCTGCGATGCCACAGATGCCGTTAGGTTTCCGCATAAGCAAAAAGGGCTAGGCAGAACCTTAAATTCAAGGGTTCGCAATTTTTCTTTATTTTGAATATTCCAAGCTCGGGATTAGGCGATTTTTGAGAGGATTTTTGAGGGGTTTCTTGAGGTAAGTTACTTGTGGTTAAATTTATTTAATAATTATGTTTTCCCACTGAATTCCCACCTAGATTATGTGGTTTTGAGGTGTAAATTGAGGGTTTGAGGCTAGGGATTTGGAGAGTTTAAATTGGAGATTGGGTGTCGATTTGGTGTTGAATTGTGGTAAATTTGGCATGGTTAGACTCATGGCGGAATACGCTTCCGAATTTTGTGACTTTTATTGAATTCTGAAACGTGGGACCGGGGCCCAGCTTTTGAGTCGACTTTTTGATATTTGATTAATAACTTAGTATATTCTTATGGAATTGATTCCTTTAGCTCGTGTTGATTGTATCGAACTGTTTGTGGCTAGATTCGAGGCATTTAGAGGCCGACTCATGAGGCAAAGGTGTGTTGGAGTAGGGATTTGCATAGTTTGAGGTAAGTAACAGTTCTAAACTTGGTTCTGAGGGTATGAAACCCCGAATTTTGTGTCATGTGATTGGTTTTGAGGTGACGCACCTGCTAGGTAACGGGCGTGTGGGCGTGCACCATAGTAATTTTGACTTGGTCAATTCCATGGAATTGTATAATTGAATAATCTGTTTTTATCCGTATATTCTCCACGTGTTATAGAAATTGAACTACAAATCATGGTAGAAATTATGCTTGTGTTATGTGTTGATACTGTAAGGACCAATAGAGGTCGTCGTACATGTTGAACTATCTGCTAAATTGTCATTTTGTACTCAGTCGCAGTTTTCACTTGCATATTATATCTCAGTCTCTGTTGTTCTTTATTGATACACTATATCATCGCTGTTTGGGTTGATTATCATGATTATTGAGAGCCCGAGAGACTGAAGAGAGATGACTGAGTGAGGCCGAGGGCCAGATTGTGTGGATATTTATTGGGAATGGGCTGCACGTCGCATCATGTTTTATTGATCTATGTCACGATTGACTTATTATAGTGCTTAAGCTGAAGGAGCTCTTTCGGAGTCTGCACACCTACAGTGAGCGCAGGTACCTACTGAGTATGAGTGCAAGTGTTGAACGCGTGCCGAGTGATTGTGAGGAATGAGTGACTGTGAGGTTGGAGTGGGTGGGAGGACTGAGTGACTGTTACTCTGAGAATATGCACTTGATATCATTATTGTGTACTTCAGCTGGCATATATCACTGTCACGTAGTTTCTGAGAGATACTATATCTAGTTTCAATTAAACTTGACATGAATTAACTGTTTTGGCTTTAAATGTCAAACTTGAAAGCATGCCTATTTTCCTGAATTGTATTTTCTGTAAATGAACTGTCTCCGTGAAGCTCATCACTACTTTCAGTCTAATAGTTAGTCTTCTTACTTACTGAGTTGGTTGTACTCACGCTACACCCTATACCCCGTGTTCACATCTAGGTATTTCCGGACATGTTGGGTGTTGATTATCTGAGCAGCTTGATCATTCGGAGATTTCGAGGTAGTTGCCCGGCGTTCGCAGACCTTGACTCTCCCTCCCTATCTTTCAGTTTTATGTAATTAGTTTCAATTTTTCATAGACAGTATTTTTTGACTTGTGTTATATAGACACTCATGTACTTAGTGACACTCTGGTTTTAGGAACTTCCGCATTGGATTTTGACTTTCTATCCAATTTATGAGAGCTTTAACTGTTTAACCCTATGTTATCTCATTTTTCATTTAGAAGTGTTGGAAATGTTTTGAGGTGTCGGCTTGCCTAGTACCATGTTGTCACGATAGGCCAAGTTTTGGGTCGTGACAAGTTGGTATCAGAGCCTAAGTTACATAGGCCTCATGAGTCATGAGTAGGTTAAGTAGAGTCTTGCGGATCGGAACGGAGACGTCTGTACTTATCTTTGAGAGGCTGCCAAACCCTTAGGAAACTTCACATTCGTGTATCCTTGTCGTGCAGATTTGTTGATTCCGGAAACTATACGTCTATTGTTCTATTCTCTCACAGATGGTGAGAACACGTGCTATCGGACAGGACGAACAGCCACCAGTACCACCAGATAGGACCACGAAAGGCCGAGGTCGCGGTAGGGGCAGGAGAGCAGCTCATACAGCAGCTAGAGCAGCACATACAGATCTACCAGTTGCTCTAGCTCAGGAGCAGGTTCCAGAGACGGACAGGCACCTACTGTGCCCATTGTGATTCCAGGCATTCAGGAGGCTTTGGCTCAGAATTTGACGGTGTGCACTAGCCTTGCTCAGGAAGTTTCTATTCAGACCGCGCCAACCATTTCTCAGGCAGGGGAGGTAGTCAGAATCCTGTCGCCCATACTCTAGAGCAAGTGATGCAGGAACTTCAGATGCCGGGGGTATTGCCAGCCCAGCCGGTTGCAGCTACTCAGGCCCAGGTGGGTTCCATTATGAGTGAGGATGAGCAGAAGAGACTTGAGAGGTTTAGAAGACTCCAGCCTCCATCATTCAGTGGGACTGAGTCAGATAATGCTCAGGACTTCTTGGAAAGGTGTCAGCGGATTCTTCATACCGGGGGTATTCTGGAGAGCAGTAGGATCTCGTTCACTAATTTTCAGTTTACTGGGGCTGCCTTCAGATGGTGGGAGGCCTATGAGAGGAGCAAGCCAGTCGGTGCTACACCACATTCATGGCATGAGTTCTCTATTCTCCTCTTGGAGAAGTTTGTGCCACCGACTCGTAGGGAGGAGCTGCTTAGGTAGTTAGAGCAGCTACGTCAGGCCGGCATGTCTATGACCCAGTATGAGATGAGATTTCAGAGTTGGATCGTCAGGCAGTTTGGTTGGTTCCCACTGAGAGGGAGAGGATTAGAAAGTCCATTGATGGCCTCACCTATCAGTTGTGTTTTGCTATGACACGGGAGAGAATATTTGGTGCTCGATACGATAAGGTGGTTGATATTGCTCGGCGACTAGAGATGGTTCGTAGTCAAGAGCGTGAGGAGAGGGAGGCCCAAGAGGTCTCGTAGATCGGGTGGTTTCAGCGGTGTTCCTTATGGGAGTCAGTTCTACCACAGCAGGGGTCGTCCTTACAGACACGCCCAGATGGCTCGCCAGCTCATCGTGGTACATCATGCAGACATGGTTCATACAGTTCTCATCAGGGTCAGTCATCTCTCGGTGCCCTTCCAGCTTAGAGTTTATCCCCTACTCCATCAGTTCAGCGTTCATCTATGCTAAGCCCTTCTAGTAGTTACTCTAGTACTTGGGGCCCGATTCAGTCCCCACCACCACCACCGGGGAGTTTCTTCGAGTGCGGGGAGTTTGGGCATATATGGAGACAGTGTCCTTGTCGCCTAAGAGGTCCAGTGCAGCATAGGAGTCAGGCCGCAACATCAGCACCAGTTACTTCAGAACCCGCCCAGCCAACTCGAGGTGGGGCCCAGGCAGTTAGAGGTCGCCCTAGAGGGGGATGCCGATCAGGTGGAGGTTAGGCTCGAGTTTATGCTATCCCTGCCAGGCCAGATGTTGTTTCTTCAGGTGCAGTGATCACAAGTATTGTCTTAGTATGCCACAGGGATGCTTTTATATTATTTGACCCTGGTTCCACTTATTCGTATGTATCATCGTATTTTGCTCATTATCTGCATATGCCTCGTGAGTCCTTAGTCTCATCTGTTAATGTATCTACGTTAGTAGGCGATACTATTATTGTGGACCATGTATATTGGTCATGTGTAGTGACCATTGGGGAATTGGAGACTAGATTTGATCTCGTATTATGGTTGATTTCGACGTGATCTTTCTATGCCATGCTATGTTGGATTGTCACGCTAAGATCGTGACATTGGCGATTCGGGGTTGCCAAGGGTTGAGTGGAGAGGTTCCCTAGATTATGTTCTCAGTAGAGTGATTTCATATTTGAAGGCCTGACGAATGATTGCGAAGGGTTGTTTATCTTATTTGGCCTTTGTGAGGGATGTTGGTGCTGATACCCCTACTATTGATTCTGCTCCGGTGGTACGAGACTTTCTGGATGTGTTTCCTGCAAACCTGTCGGGCATGCCGCCCGATAGGGATATTGACTTGGTGCCGGACACTCGGCCTATTTTTATTCCTCCGTATCGTATGGCACCGGCTGAGTTGAAGGAATTGAAAGAGCAGCTTCTAGAACTTCTTGATAAGAGGTTTATTAGGCCTAGTGTGGCGCCTTGGGGTGCACCGATTTTGTTTATGAAGAAGAAGGATAGTACTATGCGGATGTGCATCGACTACAGGCAGTTGAACAAAGTTACAATCAAGAATAAGTATCCTTTTCCGCGTATTGATGATCTATTGGACCAGCTTTAGGGAGCGAGGCTCTAAGATTGATTTGAGGTCTGGGTATCACCAGTTGAAGATTCGGGACTCGGATATTTAAAAGACTGCTTCAGGACCCGTTATGGTCATTATGAGTTCCTTGTGATGTCTTTTGGGCTGACCAACCCCCTAGCAGCATTCATATAGAGTTCCTTGTGATATCTTTTGGGTTGACCAACGCCCTAGCAGCATTCATACGTCTGATGAACAGTGTATTTCAACCTTATCTCGACTCATTTGTCTCCAGCACTTGTTCAAATAGAAGGATCTAAATCTGAGGCAATAGAGATGGTTGGAGCTACTAAAGGACTATGATATCACCATTCTGTATCATCCCGGGAAGGCCAATATGGTGGCTGATGCCTTGAGTATGAAGGTGGTGAGCATGGGTAGCCTTGCATTCATTCTTGTTGGTGAGAGACCACTTACAGTTGATGTTCAGGCCTTGGCCAACCAGTTCGTGAGATTAGATGTTTCGGAGCCCAGTCGGGTTCCAGCTTGTGTGGTTTCTCGGTCTTCCTTATATGATCGTATCAGAGAGCGCCAGTATGATGATCCCTATTTGCTTGTCCTTAAGGACACGGTTCAGCACGCTGATGCCAAGGATGTTACTATCGGGGATGATAGGGTGTTAAGGATGTATGGTCGGATTTATGTGCCTAATGTAGATGGGCTACGTGAGCTGATTCTTGAGAAGGCCCACAGTTCCCGGTATTCCATTCATCCGAGTGCCGCAAAGATGTACCAGGACTTCAGGAAATACTATTGATGGAGGAGAATAAAGAAAGATATAGTGGGATTTGTAGCTCGGTGCTTTAACTGTCAACAGATGAAGTATGAGCATCAGAGACTGGGTGGTTTGCTTTAGAGGATTGAGATTCCAGAGTAGGAATGAAAGCGTATCACCATGGATATTGTAGTTGGGCTCCCACGAACTTCGAGAAAGTTTGATGCTATTTGGGTGATTGTGGATCGGCTGACCAAGTCCGCGCACTTCATTCCAGTTGGGAATACTTATTCTTCGGAGTAGTTGACTGAGATTTACATCCGCGAGATTGTTCGCCTTCACGGTGCGCTAGTGTCCATCATTTCAGGTCGGGGCACGCAGTTTACATCACAGTTTCGGAGAGCAGTACAACGAGAGTTGGGGACCCAGGTTGAGTTGAGCACAACATTTTTCCCTCAGACAGACGGACAGTCAGAGCGCACTATTAAGATATTGGAGGACATGTTACGCGCTTGTGTCATTAATTTCGGGGGTTCTCAGGATCAGTTTCTGTCGCTTACAGAGTTTGCTTACAACAACAGCTACCAGTCGAGCATTCAAATGGCTCCGGTGTCGATCTCCGGTGGTTTAGTTTGAGTCGAGTGAGGCTATACTATTGGGTACTAACTTGGTTTAGGATGCTTTAGACAAGGTTAAATTGAATCAGGATCGGCTTCGCACGGCGCAGCCTAGACAGAAGAGTTACGCTAATAGGAAAGTTTGTGATGTTGCTTTTATGGTTGGGGAGAAGGTACTGCTTAATGTGTCACCCATGAAGGGTGTTATGAGGTTCGGGAAGAAGGGCAAGTTTAGCCCTCAGTATATTGGTCGGTTTGAGGTACTTTAGAGGATTGGATAGGTGGCTTACAAGCTTGTCTTGCCACCTAGTTTGTCAAGTGTTCATCCAGTATTTTATGTCTCTATGCTCCGAAAGTATGTCAGCGATCCGTCTCATGTTTTGGATTTCAGCACAGTTCAGTTGGATGGTGATTTGACTTATGATGTGGAGCCGGTGGCCATGTTGGATCGACAGGATCGAAAGTTGAGGTCAAAGGGCATAGCTTCAGTGAAGGTGCATTAGAGAGGTCAGCCAGTTAAGGAGACTACTGGAGAGACCGACCAGGAGATATAACGATCCGACCGATCGTTTTGAGAGTTGTAGCCTCGTTCCCCTATTTACTATTCATTCCCTATTTAATTGTTGTTATGTGACTTGCTGGGGTAGTTGGTTTGGGTTCAGAGAGGCTTCGGAATGAATTGAGATACTTAGTCTTAATGTTGGAAGCTTAAGCTGAAAAGGTTGACCGGGTGTTTACATATGTGTAGACGACTCCCGAATGGAGTTTTGATGGTTCTGTTAACTCCGTTGGGTGATTGTGGACTTAGGAGTGTGTCCAGATTGTGAATTGGAGGTCTCTAGTTGAATTAGGCTTGAAATGGCGAAAGCTTAAAATTTAGAAGTTTGACCGAGAGCAGACTTTATGGATACCGGGCTCAAAATGGGGTTCCGGGAGTTGGCGTAGGTGCGTGGTGTCATTTGTGACTTGCGTACAAAATTTGAGGCCAATCGGATGTGATTTAATAAGTTGCGGCATCGTTTGTAGAAGTTAGAATTCCTTAGATTCAATAGGCTTGAATTTTGGTAGGATTCGTGTTTTTAATGTTGTTTGATGTGATTCGAGGACTCGACTAAGTTTTAACATGTTTTAGGACTTGTTGGTGTGTTTGGTTGAGGTTCCAGGGGCCTCGGGTTGATTTCGGATGGTTAACGGATCAAAAATAAGGCTTAGAAGATTGTTGAAGCTGGGAGTCTTCTGGTGTAATCGCACCTGCGGAGCTTTGGGGCACGTACGAGCTCGCCGATGCGAGCTGGGGAGCACAGATGCGGCCAGGACTTAGGAAGTCGCAGGTGAGAAGGATCTTCCGCATCTGCATGGTCGCAGATGCGAAGTGATTGAGTGCAGAAGCGGAGACCAGTGCAGGAACAGGAAAGAGGGTCGCACCTGCGTTTGCGCATGAGGCGGAGCATGGTCCCCAATTCCAGTGGTTCACCGCAGGAGCGGTAGGATTGTCATATCTGCGACGTTGCAGATGCGGTTAAGTTTCCGCAGAAGCGAAAAGGGCTAGGCAGAACCTTAAATTCAAGGGTTCACGAGTTTTCTTCATTTTGAACATTCAAGCTCGGGATTAGGCGATTTTTGAGAGGATTTTCGAGGGGTTTCTTGAGGTACGTCGCTTGTGGTTAAATTTATTTAATAATTATGTTTTTTCATTGAATTTCCCCCTAGATTGTGTGATTTTAAGGTGTAATTTGGGGGTTTGAGGCTAGAAATTTGGAGAGTTTAAATTGGAGATTTGGGTGTCGGTTTGGTGTTGAATTTTAGTAAATTTGGTATGGTTAGACTTGTGGCGGAATGAGCTTCCGGATTTTGTGACTTTTATTGAATTCTGGGACGTGGTCCCGGGAGCCGGCTTTTGAGTCGACTTTTTGACTTTTGATTAATAACTTCGTATATTCTTATGGAGTTTATTCCTTTAGCTCTTGTTGATTGTATCGAACTGTTTGTGGCTAGATTCGAAGCATTTGGAGGCCGACTCGTGAGGCAAGGGCGTGTTGGAGCAGGGATTTGCACAGTTTAAGGTAAGTAACAGTTCTAAACTTGGTTCTGAGGGTATGAAATCCCGAATTTTGTGTCATGTGATTGGTGTTGAGCACATACTAGGTGACGAGCCTGTGGGCGTGGACCATAGTAATTGTGACTTGGTCAATTCCATAGAACTGTATAGTTGAATAATTTAGTTTCAGGTTTTCATAGACAATATTTTTAGACTTGTGTTATATAGTAGCTCATGTACTTAGTGACATCCTAGTTTTAGGAACTTCCGTATTGGATTTTGACTTTCTATCAAGTTTATGAGAGCTTTAACTGTTTAAACCTGTGTTATCTCATTTTTCATTTAGAAGCGTTAGAAATGTTTTGAGGTGTCGGCCTGCGTAGTATCACGTTATGAACCTAAAGAAATAAGATCTAAAAGAGAAATAAAGAATGAGTGGGAGTATTTCTTTGAGAAAGATTATACACTTTTTATACATATTACAAATTCTATACGCACGACATATATATTTTATATATTATATGTAAACTTTATATACAAAATTATATGAATATTGAATGTGTATAAATAATGTATATCCATTATATCAGTGTAGATGCACCTTTCATACAAATGTGCATACATAATATATACACATTATATACAATATTGTCAATACTCACCGTAGCCACTGTAATCTTTCACGTCCAGTTTTGTATAGTACGTGTATAATGAATATATAATAATTGTATCATTAATGTATAATATGTACACACTGATTATACATATATTATACACTGATTACAACGTATAAATAAAGGAGCACTGACGGTAATGGAGGACAGCGAACTTAACTAGAAAAAAGTTTTTCTCCGGTCGTGGCTATTTTATTTCCTTCATTTCTCATCTTCTCGTAAAATTCAGCAAAAACGTTTCATGCAATACCATATCTGAAAGTGGACAGAAAGCGAAGAAGACAACAATCATCACCGGACTTTAGCCGAAAATTACTCAAAAAAGATAGATATTTTTCATCTAAGTGAAAAAAAAGGCGGTGTGTTGATGTCGCTATAATAGAAGAGAATAAAAGAAAAAAGAAAAAAGGGAGGGAGTGAAGAAGGGAGAAGACAAGGAGAGAGGAAAAAGATGAAAGTTACTGAAAGGTTAGGGAGAAAATGATAAGAGAAAGAGAGGAGAAGTAGCGGCTGAAAGAGGGGAAAAAGAATAGAATTTTAGGATTTTGGCTATAAGAAATTATATTACTAATAAACTCTATACCGGGTAGCATGTATGAAATAGGGCCATTATTTTGACCGAGTGGACATATAATGATGATTTCTCTAAATCCAATCTGAAGATACTATAGAATAAATTTGTTAAGAGGTGCATGGTTTTGTAAAGAGAAATAAAATGGAGGAATTGGCGCTAAATGGATGATAATGACAAATTGTTTTCACGTTCATGTTCATCATTAGACTTAATTAGATTTTGTTGTGTATCTTAAAATTATATCGAATTTATAATTTCTGTTAAGCAAATAAAGAAAGTCTATCAGCTAAATGTTAAGGCCAACTGGCATTTTTTAGCAAGCTGTGCATTTTTTTGTTGCTAACTTTTCATTATTCTAAATGATGTTTTTATTGTTATAGTTCAATTCCATATTAGTTGAATGTCTCGGTCTAGGAGAAATGCAGCAAAATATAAGTGAAAAAATTTTAATGGAGTTAGTGAAAAAGAGAAAAGGAAATGGAAATGGCAGTGCAAAAGAAGGATTCAAAATGTAGTACTAACATAGATAATAAATCTCTTGATTTGAATGATGCTAGTTTAATTGATACTGTTAGGTTTCGTGAATGGGTATGAATAGGAAATGGAAGAGGCATTTTTTGAATTGTTCCTCTTTATCTCACCCATTCTGTAATGACCCGGCAGGTCATTTTGAATATTTTAGCCTCGTTCCCCTATTTATTGCCTCCTCTATGTTATATTGTGGTTATGTGACTTGCCGCGATAGTTGACTTTAGTTTCGGGTGAGTTTCGAAGTTAAATGAGACACATAGTCCCTAAGTTGGAGGCTTAAGTTGAAAGAGTTGACCGGAGTTTGACTTTGGTGTAAAACGACGAATGGAGTTTTGTCGATTACGATAGCTCCGTATGGTGATTTGGACGTAGGAGTGTGTCCGAATATTGATTCTGAAAGTTGGAATAGGTCCGTTTTATCATTTATAACTTGTGTGCAAAATTTGAGGTCAATCGAAATTGGTTTGGTATGAATCGGCATTAGTTTTGGAAGTCGGATGTTCATAAATTCAATAGGCTTGAATTGGATTGCGATTCGTAAAATCAATATTGTTTGATGTGATTTTAGGTCTCGAGTAGGTCCGCTATGTATTTTGAAATTTGTTAGTATATTCAGACGGAGTCCCGGGGGTCCTGGGGATGAATCGGATTGAAATCAGATCATTTTGGACTTGGTTGAATTGCTAAAGTTGTTTTTGTTCTGACGTCGTCGCACCTACGACGGGTTTGGCCGCAGGTACGGATAGGATGGTGCGAGTGGTTGATCGCAGAAGCGAGGTGCTATGGGACTGGAGTGACCGCAGATACGGGGAGTTTTCTGCATCTACGAGTTCGCAGGTGCGAGGAATTTGGTCGCAGATGCAGATATGGCCAGAAAGGCTTGGGGTCGCAGAAGCTGACACTCTCTGCAGGTGCGGGTGTGCAGGAGCGCCCATGTTCTGCAGGCACGCGCTATTTTTCGCGGAAGCGGATTTGCCTGGCCTTAGTGGGAACCACAGCTGCCATGGATTATTTCACAAGTGCGGGATTGCAGATTCGATAGTGTGCCCGCAGGAGCGTATATCGCTGGGCAGAAAAGGGCTAGAGGTGAGGGTTTATTTCATTCTTCATCTATTGACTTAGAGAGCTCGAGTTGTGGCGATATTTCAAGGGATTTTCAAGAAAATCATCGGGATAAGTGATCTAACTCGGATTTGGCTATTATATGTGAATCAATCGTTGTTTTTGTCATTTAATTAGTGTTTTGGGTTGAAAATTTTGGAAAAATTTTGTGAAACTTCATAGACCGAATTTTGGGGATTTGAAAGGTGATTTGAGGCCGAATTTGAATAATTTTAGTATGTTTGGACTCGTTATCGAATTGGTGTTTGGATTTTGTAAGTTTGGTCGGGTTCCGAGACGCGAGTCGGGCTAGACTTTTGAGTTGACTTTTTGTTTTTCTTTAAAGATTGCAACTTTATTGTTCGGAATAGTTTTCTATGGTTTGTATTTATGGTATAAAATTATTTTGCCGTTCGGAGTTGGATAATCGCAAAAAAGGCTTACTAGTGGATTGAGTTAGCATGTTTTAAGGTAAGTGTCTTGCCTAACTTTGTACGGGGGAATTACCCCTTAGGATTGGTATTATTTTGTGTTAATTGTGGTATGTGAAAACTGTATACGCAAGGTGACGAGTGTATACACGGGCTAAATATGATAATTGACCGACTTTAGCTATGTAGATTCTTTCCATGCCTTTAATTGAGTTCCCATAATATGTTATATTCATCATCATTAGTGTATCTTCACATGCTTTACTTGACATTTTTAATACTTGTTTTATCTCTTACTTGCTGATTGCCTTTACATGCTTAGTTGAGGTTATTGTTCTCTTATTTCCTTGTTAAATACTTAACTGTGAGTTACCTTACTTGAAGTTGTTATTTTTTGGGATATCTTATTGTTGAATTTTGGTGTTGAAGTTATAAAGGATGCATGGCACACGGAGTTTGAGCAGTTCTGCTAGGGTGTTATGACTCTATCAGAGTATGCTGTCAGATTCAGTGAATTGTCCACACATGCACCTGCCTTGGTTTCCATAGTCAGAGAGCGAGTCTGTCGATTTATCGAGGGGCTCAACTATGGTATTAGATTCAGCATGGCTCGGGAGTTAGAGACAGATACCCCATATCAACAGGTGGTAGAGATCGCACTAAGATTGGAGGGCATGCATGATAGGGAGAGGGGGGACAGGGAGGCCAAAAAGCCTCGTGATTCTGATGGATCTTCTATAGTGGTGCTTGTGCCCCAATTGCAAACCGACATGGTAGAGATTATGTGAACCGTCCAGTTCATTCAGCACTTTCAGCTTCTAGTGGTACTCCGGCTACTCCCAGGCCAGAGGTTGCTCTCTGTTTTAAATTAGATGTCACAGTTAATATATCTTTTAATTAACTATGATTAACTAATACAATATTGCATCCATTCTGACGTAAGCGAGTTTTTAGTGCTTGCCCTCACCTCAAAAAGAATAATAAGAGAAACTATAAACCTAATACTTGTGGCTAATTCTTCCTCTAAAAACATTAAGATAACCTCTTAAGATCAATTGTCGGCTAATTATTTCTCGAAAAAATATTATACTAAGGTTTTGGTCATGAATTTAATAATAAGCATGATATTAACTAAGCTCTTGCTAATAAGCTGTTGTCACTGTCATGGTTGTTATTAAAATTTTGGAACATATTCTTGATTCAAGCTCCTAGATATGGAATACAAATATTTGTCTTTATTCTCTGATTTTCTAGTATTGTTTGTTGTTAGATTAGACAACTTGAAATGGACCCCTAGTGAAAATAATTTGGCATTAGTGTATGCCAAAATGATTAATGTATTGTGGGATTCGAAAGAATAAATGATGACTATCTTTGTCGGTGGGAAAATAATATATTCTGTCAAAGATTAGTTTTCCATAAAAAGGAATGATGAAATATGCTGTTTTTTGACTTGCTTTGATAATTTACCTAATTCTTGTTTGGTTTATTCTGTGATCATACACAAGTTTTTTTTTTTTTTTTCCTGCATAGAAATATCAACGGAAAAGATATATGATTCTTTCTTGTCATAAGGGAAAGTGAAAATATTTGAAATGAAAAATATGAGGATCAACTCTCGTTACTAAAAAATATGTTTTTCCGACCGAAAATTTGATCGACAATACCGATTGAAAAAATCAACCAAAGTTGGTTATTATATTGAAAATATTTATTTTTTAATTTTTTTTACAAACTGACAAAATTCGGTTATCTTTTTTTTTTTTTGCGCCAAAATGTGAAAAATTATTTTTTCGGTCTGTAATGCTTACTGGAAAATTTTTCAAGAAATCGGCCAATTTCGATCGATTATTATTTAAAATAATTTAAAATTAATATTTAAAAATTGACTGAAAACGATCAATTCTTTTGGCCAATTTATTTTAAAAAATCGATCAATTTTGATCAATCATATCATTTTTAAATAAAATTTACCGATTTTAGAGGGGTATTTTCGCTCAAAAATACGATTAAAGTGAATAAATAAATAAAAAAAGTCTTAAAATGAAACATTTATAGTGTAGTGAAAGAATAGTCTTGCTATAGTATAGATCACGATTCGATTTCCAGATGGTACTTTTTAAAATTGTATAAATTAAAAAAATTAATTTATTTTTTTAGTCAACTTTTAATTTTTTTGGTGGAATATGAAATTCAATTGACCGATCGAAATCAATCTAACACCGGCCAGTACTTTTTCGGCCCACCTAATTCAGTCGGTAACCATTCAAAAACAATTGCATTCGATCAGGTCTTTTGTCGGAAATAGTTATTTTAGTAGTTGTCTCATAATCTAAATCCAATGGTGACCGACAAGACATAGAAAGATAAAAGGTTTATTACATAACTTATATTCCAGTTGTGATACACTGCATTACATTAACTTGGGTGAAAATTTATACGTCAATTTATGTACGGTAGAATTCAGAATAGCGTCTAAAATAATAAAACTACATACTCTTGAACCTAGATCTTAAGTTTAAAATAGTTATCTCTGCATAACAGTCACTCAGGTGCAAGAACTAATTCTCGCTCCCAGCGGCCAGCTGATGAAAATAAACTGATTATCGAAGATATTCGTATTACTTCATCTGCACTGGTTTGTACACGAATGCGTGAGTCCTCTTTCACTTTCAGGCAAGAGTAACTTTAAAGGGGGAGTTGAGCGGAACCAGGCACAAGGAGCAACTTTCAGGCTTGGCGAGGGGGAGGGGCGTACAGACCACTCCATTCGAAGTGTCACAAAAGGCTATTGCACCCCGGCAGCAAAGCGAACCACCGGAACTAACAAGAGGCAGGGATGTAATTTCAAAGAGGCTCGACCGGATCTAAGAACCGGACAGAAGACAGGCCCTACTGTGATACCTATAGAGGAGCTCCGCCCCTACTTCAATTAAAGCTCGCCCCCCC
>MCJB01009689.1:11070-79301 GCA_002018475.1 Nicotiana obtusifolia | reverse complement strand
TCCCTTTTTTTTTTCTCTCTAAAGCCCCTCGCTCCACTCATTTGTTAACTTCTAATCAGACCCGGCTGAACTTTCCACGAGAAAGGCCCTGACCCTGCCAACCAAGTATCAAAAAGAAAGAAGAGAATGCTCTCCCGTGGCGGTACGCGGATTCTCGAGGCCCCGAGCTCCCCCTCCCATCCAATCTCCTTATTCCGCTCATCAAGTTCTTCTTTGATCTGCCGTTGTTAGAACACCACAATATTCATTTTTTTGGGGTTAATATTCTCAACGGTGAATCGATCATTCGATATCCTTTTCCTTCTACGACGGAATGGAAAAATGATTGAGTCCAACTTGACCATGGATAGAAAACAAGAATATTCCCAAATGGGCCTTACCAATTTAGAAGTCCATTCAAGAATTCATCATAAAATCCAAGCCCAATGGTAAAGCAAGTAAATCCAATCTGAAGATCATACTAGAGAATAAAATTATTAAAGAGGTGCATGGTTTGCTAAAGAGAAAAAAAATGGACGAATTGGCGATCAATGGATGATAATGACAAATTGTTTGCACATTCATGCTCATCATTAGACTTAATTAGATTTTGTTGTGTATCTTAAAGTTATATCAAGTAATAAGTAACGTACTACTTGACACAAATACAATAAGTAACATATTTTTATTTGGCCTTTTAACATATTTGGTCAGTGGACCGAAATAAATTACTTGCGGTAATCTACAAAAAAAATATACTAATTATGTAAATTGTATGATAATATGCAAAAAATAATATATATTTAACGGCTTTTATTTTGGGATAAAAACGCAATTGTAAGAATGAAAACTTTGTATACCTAATCACAATTACGAGAAAATGACAGTGCTGATGTGTTGACTAAAAAAGTTTGATATACCCACAAACAAAAGGAAGCTTTACGATATGAGTGAAGAAAACCCCAATAAGAGCCGACTCCAAATATTGACTGCACACTTCACTACTCATCGGAAGAAGAAGCCTGCTGCCATGGCTTCCGAGAAAGAAGCTGCTCTTCTCACCGTTCCTTCAGATTCTCCTACCATGTATTCATCTCTCTTTTTATTTTTCCATTTTCTGTTTATTTTGATGGTTAATTATCTCTTGTGTTAATTGTAGAGTTCTTTTTAATTGATTTTTGTTTTTTCAGATTTGACAAGATCATTAACAAGGAAATCCCAGCAAACATTGTCTATGAGGATGACAAGGTATATATTGCCACTTGGCTCAGTTTTTTCTTTTTTTTCTTTTTTTTTTGTGTGTGTGTGTGTATTTTGTGTGTGTCTGTGCCTCTATGTTTAGTTGTTATTTAGGTATTTGGTGGAATAGTGAGGTATACGCAAGTTAGAGAGGATGCCACTTGTTATTAGGGAAAAAAGATAATTTTGAAAATATTTTGATAGGTATAAAAGTAAGTGAATGGTGATACTACAAGAAGCAGCATTGGGTATAGGGATGTGTTTTGGTGGGATTTTTAAGTAAAAAAGGTTGTTAACAATGTGTAAGGTATTGATTAATGTAAGTGATCTGGTGGAAGAGTTGGGATATTTTTAAAAGAAAATGACTGCAGTCAACAAGTGACACGAGTGAATTTCCTTCCTTTTGGTAGAAATTATTTTCATTATATACTTAGCATTTATCACAATTTGTAGTGACCAAACACTGGTAAGTCATTTTCCTTTGTACCAAAACTCACCCATAGTTGAATATTATATCCTGCTCCAAATATTCGTTTTCTGAGTTTTTTTTAATCCTTCCTGTAGTTCTTTGTTGAGTGGAGAAGAAAGGTTAATTGGAGCTCCACTTGCGGAGCCCTTTTTAACGGGAAAAGATAACCCCTCGAACATTCTTGCTTGTCTTGTGCGAGGAAGATACTTGAGAATATGATTGACAATGTAATATAGAAAAAAGGTTTCCTGATATAAACTTCTGCAAAACAGCAAATGCAAGCAGATGTTCTTGGAATATGTCTAGGGAGTTCATAAGTTCTTGATTCTGAGGATGGGTATAGTGTTCCTTGATACTATGAAAGTAGGCTACTTCACTTACACCTGGAAAAGATTTAATAAGCTGGGCATTAAAATTGTGTTTTGCTAATCCAACTGTCCATGAGATGTAAGCATGTTTCGTTTCTGGGTGATTGTTTTAACTCATCTTTTATATTACGTGGGGAATTGAAATGCGCTATTGCCTTTTTAAGCAGCATCCAACCTTTGCTTGGATGTTGGCAAAGATTGTATAATTTGCTGCTGACCTGCTGTTATTTTAATAAAATTTTAAGTTACTCGATGAAGAGTGTTTTGATTTTTCTACTGCCCTGTCAGTACTTTATCCACCGTTTATGGTATGAGTGTTTTGATTTTGTACATCAATATTTGCAAGCCTTTAAGCTTTCACGCTAGCCATTTTTTGATGTACTGTATTGTATTTTATATTTTAGTCAATAATTTTCATGCCAGGTTTTAGCTTTCAGAGACATAAATCCCCAAGCTCCGGTGCACATTCTGCTTATTCCCAAGGTTAGGGATGGCTTGACAGGACTTTCCAAGGTATTCTTTCTACTCTTGAAAGAGTATGAATAAGCTTTTTGTAGGGAGCTCATAGTGTTGAAAGGTTGCACACAAGAACCACAATAGTACCCTGCATTTGCGCCTCAGAATATATGATGTGCAATGCTTGTAAGTGAAGTAAAAATTGGTGACATTTCGAGGCGAGCTTCACTAGTTTATTGGTTTAGTGTTTAATGGTGTACTTTGGTTTATGTGACTGCACTTAACATGATGATCCTTGCTATATCTGATCAAATAAAGTTGAAAAAATGGAAAAAGAAGAATAAGAATTAGAAACTAACTTTAGCACATTGCTGCTCGCAGACTCGCAACATTCCTTGTAGCTACTCTAATGGGAGAGAATGATCTCCTTGCTTGTTCTTTCTGTGTTTTTGTTTTCATTAAGTTGTTTCTCTCTATGTTCATCAATTCATTCATTCTTGCTTATTTCTTGTTCTCTTCCTATACTTCTTTCTTTCTTGATTTCTTCTGAATAGGCATTAAACACATAATTCCACATCTGAGATACTTATTTTTTATCATGTGATTTCTGTCACTCTTTTGCTTGCTTTCCAGTTTGGGGTTTTGGTCCGAATCATTATATGGAACTAGGTAAGTTTTTTTTTTGTCTAATTAATAGGCACAATTTTTTAGTATGGTGCTCATAGTTGCTTCGCTGAATTTTTTGGTTTGAAGGCTAAAGCTTTAGTCTTTTCATGTGACTGCACCTTAATATGATGGTCCTTGTTATATCTGATCGAACAAAGTATTGGAAACGAGAAATAGGAGATAGAAGATCTAGAAATTATTTAGCACTGAGCTGTTAAGACTCTCAGCATTCCCTGGAGCTGCTATTAGTGGTTGAGGGGGTTATCTTTGTCCTTTATTTCTTCTTTCTTTTATCTCTTCATTTTATTTTATTTTGTTTATTTAACGGGAGAAGAGAATATCTTTTTTTTATAGAGCTTGTCACAAACTTGAGCATTCCTAGAAGCTGTCTATCCGTCTTTTGCTCTCTTTGCCCTTTCTTTCTCTCTAACCTGTATAGTTAGTATGCAGTTAATTCCACACCCAATCAAGGCATGGACCTAGAGTAAGACAGTAAGAGTAACGAATAAAAGGAAAGAACAGAAGTGAAATTAAATATATGATATTAAATTACATTAGTTAAGCGAGAAAAAAAATCACTTGATTTAATTAATCATGAGAAAACTCACTTTGACCAAAAAACCTAATATCAAAGAAGGAAGAGAAGATGCAGGGTTTGCACCACTCGCTTTATGTGGGTCCTATGGATGGAGAGGCTTATGGTATTTTTCTTGAAGTTGGAAGTGATTCAGCAGTCAGCACATTTGAGATATTGCCTCTTATTTCTCGTTTCTTTCTGGTTCAGCAATTTATAGAAGATTGAATGTATTTTGTGGAGAACTATATTTTTGTGTAGGCTCTTTACCCTTTAATATAGTTTTCGTGTACGGGAATTTTCCCACAATATAAAATTACTCTTATCTTATCAAAAACTAAAGAAAATCAAATATTTCCTTCTTATCTTTCGCCGGAACTGTATGCTTATTTTCCGCAGTTTTTTGGGATTTTTTGAGCCTTAATTAATATATGGAGCTTATGTCCTTGTACTTCATTATAGTTTTTACTTTCCACTCTTGTGTGATCTTATTGATCATTGAATTAATTGGTACCCTGATAATGAGAGAAAAATGGGACCTCAATACGATAAAAATGAGGGGGGAAATTGTATTTGAATTCCAAGTTGCGTCGACTTGGTCATGTTATGAGCTTGAAGATGTTGGACCAGGAAACTGTAAAACATTATAGTCGTTTTACATTTGGTTTACCTGAATTAGGAAATGTGTTGGGTACAAAGGACAACATTCTTAGTCCTTACGCTTCATAGCTGGACCTCTTGAAAGATTTGATTACTGTGGCTCTATGCTGCTGTAATATGCAAAAGCCTCTTTCTTTTAATCAAATCTAGTATTGCTTCCATATCTAAAGTATTGTCATCAATTCTCACAAACAGTTGAGTTGGTCCTTGTTTGGTATATTCTCCTGCTTGTTTGGTCACCCGTTTTCTTTTTTGTTTAGGCTGAAGAAAAGCATTGTGAAATTCTTGGTCAACTTCTTTACACCGCAAAGCTTGTTGCTAAACAAGAAGGTCTGCTCGAGAATGGGTTCAGACTTGTGATCAATGATGGGCCTAGTGGATGTCTGTATTTTGCTCCATGCTCTCCTTTTTTCCAATTAGAGTTGCATTTAAATGTATATTAACCTGAAGATTGTTTTATCAGGCCAATCTGTTTATCATCTTCACCTTCACCTTCTCGGGGGACGACAGATGAACTGGCCACCCGGCTAAAGGAAGCCGAGACGAATTCCAGATCTCATGGAGTATCCAGACTTCATCCGATCATCTATGTGTAGCACTTACTGGAAACACTATCATCTATGTGTAGCGTTTGAAGAATCAAGCTCGAAGCTCGTCCTATGCTCCTATGGAGTGACAAATAGGACTCATTCTGACTATTATGTTGATCATCAATAAGAGGGATTTCCCTGAACTCTTATATGATTCCTAATAATTTATGCGGTTCAGATGGTGTGAGATAAACATTGCGTAAAAAGCCCATCATGTTGGAGCGAGACACTAGTGGAATACACAAAAATGAGAAAGGGCAAGGGGCAAGTGCAAGGATAGTCATTTTTAGGGATTCTATTTAGAGATTAACCAACACTTATTTTATCGTGAAATTTTAAACTAAAGATCTTTAACTTTAGGACAATTCAGAGATACCTTTGTCCCAATAAAATTGAACTGGAAAATTGAAATTAAGGATGCACAGATTAATTCCTAAATTAGAAAGCTAATCAGCATGGGCTTTTGCCATTTGAGGAGATCAGCGTGGGCTTTTGCGAAGTATGGCGTATTCTTCATTGGATCTGCTTATGGCCATTTGAGGAGCAAATACTGGTATGACGGTTGCTACATGGCGTACCTTGTTAGTGGAGATAAAAAACACTTCGTTATTTTTTTTCTCATTTCCCTAAATTTTAGTCAGCCGAGCTTGTGCTAGTAAAAGGTAATAGATATTCGGTTGATTAGCTGAGGTGCTAGTAGAAGATAATAGATATTCGGTTGATTAGCTGGGTATACGTAAATTAATTGAGGCGTACGTAAATTAGTCTGTACAACAACAAAGGAGTACCCTTGCGATTCGTTCTTCTTTGGCTCGTTGTTCATCGGACAAAACATATGCTCTTATAAGATTGGTAAAACTACAGGAAATTGCGAGCTTACCGTCAGTTAGCTGGAACTTTTCCAGGCACTAGTTTATTAATGAGAATAGTGTTTTATAAAGTACTCTCCTTTAACATAATCACATAAAATAAATGACGATTTCTATAAAACAAACAGAAAAATAAGATTGTATCAACTACCCTTGTAAGTTTATTGCAGAGTGAAAAAAAAGAAGAGTTAACTGGAATATGAAATTGAAAATGCATTACCTTCGTAACTTCCTAATTGAAGCCTTGAATAACTTCCCTGAGTCTCCTCTGTGTTTCTTTGCTCTGAAGCAACACATTTCCTAATCAAGACTTAGAAGCCAAAAACTAAATGAAATATAAAAAGTGAAGATTGGATATAGCGTGGAGATTTATCTAATTATATCCCACTTTTTTAATAAAAACAACTAATCCTCATTAGCTGTCTATTCGTTGAGTTTGTGTCACGTATGATGTACACACCAAGTAATTGATAGACGTTTTAATATATGAAGATGCTGGTTAGGAAAGTGATTGAGCGATCTCTGAAAAAATTCTCTTGTTGATGTAGATGTTACGTGAAAGAAAACGTGCAGTTTCATCTCCCCATAATACGTAACAAAGTTGGCAAACCTTCATTTGCTACAAGATAGGGACCTTCCAAATATGCAATTTATTCTATATACCATAAGCTATGTCCCAAGAGGTTGAAACGCAATTATGTCACCTTATCCCAATTGACACTCTTCTATTATCACCATATAAATTTTCATTATTTTACCTTAAAAAGTAACTTTTCTTTTGTGTAGATTACATTAATAGTTTTACACCAATACATTAATACTCAAAGCCAATCTAGTCAATAGCGAAGTCAGGATTTTCATTAAGGTGTATCAAAATATAAAAAAGTAAATATGCAAAGAAGTCAAGATGATTCAATACATAGCATATATACATATAACTACGTGGCTCCGCCATTGAGCCTAGCGGATTAAAATCTCGTTATCCGTAGAGTCAGAGTAAAAGTTAGAGCATGCCGAGTCAATTATATGCAGCCTTAACTTGCATTTTTGCAAGAATTTGTTTGTACAGCTTAAACTCATGACATTCTTATCACAACGAAAAAGCCTTTACCATTTGCGCTAAGACTCGTACGATAGTTTTATACTCAATAATAAAAACTTATTTTTCCGTGAGAGCGGAGAAATCTTCCTACAAAACTTTAATATAAGAGGGAAGGAAAAAACTAGACGCGTGAACAAAATGTCATTGCCACCTCTAATTTCTTAAAGTACAAACTCAGAAATGGCAACACACAAGCAATTAATGACTTCAAAAAATGAAACTTTCAAGCAATAATAATGAAACTTCCAGTATAAATTTGCACTTGAACCAACCCACAAAAGACCACTTCAACATTGAGAAATCTACAATCTGAGAGCGTTCTTGTATTCATTTATTTGTCAGAAAAATGGAGAAAGTTGGTAAAAAATTGGCAGTTCTAGTTGGCTGCAACTATGAAAACACACATTACAGGTTACATGGATGCCATAATGATGTTTTAGCCATGAGAGATGTGCTCGTGAATCGATTCGGGTTCGATTCACAGCACATTGAACTGTTGATGGATAAACCAGGAAGTCCGGTGATGCCTACTGGAGTTAATATCAAGAAAGCACTTAACAAGATGATTGATCAAGCTGAAACAGGGGATGTTTTGTACTTCCATTTTAGCGGCCATGGAACATTGATTGGAAAGAAGAAACAAGACGAAGCCATTATTCCTCTCGACTTCAATTATATCACTAGTACGTTTCTTGATCTTATCTAATCTAGTAGAAAGTAAAGTTAGTTCACATGAAAATAAGGCAGATAACTTGTTACAACATATTACAATAATAATGTAAAATCTCTTTACACTGGTAGTGTATATATAGATTTCAGATTTTACATTCTTGGTAACCTTTAAAAACGTGTATTTGGCAGATATAGACATTAGAAAAATAGTGAATCGCGTACCAGAAGGAGCAACCATCACTATCCTTTCAGATTCTTGCCATAGCGGAGGCCTAATTGACAAAGAGAAAGAGCAAATTGGACCATCCCATAAGCCAAAAAACCAAGCAGAGGGAAAAACCATTCAATCATCACAATCTTGCAAGCCTAAATTCATCCCTCATGAAACTGTCTTGGAACATCTCACATCCTTAACAAACATAAATACCTCAGATATTGGAACACATATGCTACAACTCTTCGGGAATGAAGCTAGTCTTCTATTTTGTTTGCCCCAAATGGAGTTGGATTTGTTGAAGCCTCTTAAACAAGATGAGGGCATTTTGCTAAGTGGTTGTCAAGCTAATGAGGAATGTCAAGATGTAGGAGGAAGTGAAAATGAAAACCAAGCTTATGGGGCATTTAGCCATGCAGTTTTAACTGTGTTGAAGAAACATTCTGGCCCTCTTAGTAACAAAGAGCTGGTCTTAATGTCAAGGGATGTTCTAAAAAATGATGAACATATTGAGAGTCAACATCCTTGTCTCTATTGCAGTAATGAGAATGCCGAAGCAGTTTTCTTGAGCCAAGGCTGAAAACTCAACAGCTAGTGCTATATTTGGAATGCAGTGATGACAATTAATGAAGTAAATGATCAATAAAAAATAAAACTTACTTTCATTTCTCAAGTAAATACTACTTCACTAAGGTGTGGTAGTTTATCATGATTCAAAGGAGCTATTGTGGTGGTGCCTCAATTAGAAATTTATATTAATACTTATAGATTCAGGCAGTTCATAATGATTAATTGATTTTATATAGATCACTTCTGAATATTCTTACTCAACCAATGTAAAATGTTATCAAAGGCGCACTTAAGCCCTTAACAACAACAACAACAATAACAATCCAGTAAAATTTCACAAGTGGAGTTAGGGGAGGGTAGAGTGTACGCAGACCTTACTCCTCCCCCGAGGGATAGAGAGGTTGTTTCTGGTAGACCCTCGACTCAAAAAGACGAAAAGAGAAACAATATATTAGTATTATCAACAGAGAACAATAGAAATAATGACAACAACATAAGAAACAGAGAATAGATGCAAAACACTAACAACAACCAGTAGATAACGCCCGGCACAATGAAAAACGGGAGAATAGTGTGAACATAACATTAACCACCAGCAGTCTCAGACAAAATCCTATCAGACTAGCCTAACACTGGTACAGAGTAGAAAAATATTCAACTACCTCCTAACCTACAACCTTAATACTCGACCTCCACATCTTCCTATCAAGAGCCATGTCTTTGGAAATCTGAAGCTTCGTCATGTCTGATCACCTCTCCCCAATACTTCTTAGGCCGCTCTCTACCTCTTCTCCTACCCGCCAAAACCAACCGCTCACACCTCCTAACCGGGGCATTTGGGCTTCTCCTTCGTACGTGCCCGAACCATCTGAGCCCCGCTTCCCGCATCTTGTCATCCATAGAAACAACGCCCACCTTCTCCCGAATTTCTTCGTTCCTAATCTTATCCATCCTGGTGTGCTCGCACATCCACCTCAACATGCTCATTTCTGCTATTGACATCTTCTGGTATGTGAGTGCTTAACTGGCCAACACTCCAACCCATACAACATGGCCGGTTTAACTACCGCTCTATAAAACTTACCTTTAAGTAACAGAGGCACTTTCTTGTCACACAGTATTTCAGATGCTAATCTCCATTTCATTCGTCCCACTCCAATACGGTGTGTGACATCTTCGTCTATCTCCCCATCCCCCCTGGATAACCGACCTAAGGTACTTGAAACTGCCTCTCTTGGGCATGACCTATGATTCAAGTCTCACTCCCATGCCTTACCACGGTTCCGTGCCGAACATGCACTCCAGATATTCCGTCTTAGTCCTACTTAACTTGAAATCCTTAGACTTAAGGGCCTGTCTCCAAACCTCCAACCTCCCGTTAACGCCGTATCTCATCAATCAGAACTATGTCATCAGAAAATAACATACACCATGGCACCTCCCTTTGAATATGGCGAGTCAGTGCTTCCATAACCAAGGCAAATAAGAACGGGCTGAGTGCAGATCTTTGGCGTAACCCCATAACAACCGGTAAATGCTCTGAGTCACCTCCCACTGTCCTAACCCGAGTCATAGCTCCATCATACATGTCCTTAATCGCCCTAATGTAGGCACCAGCACACCTTTAGCCTCCGGGCTTCTCCAAAGAACCTTGTCATACGCTTTTTCCAGGTCAATAAACACCAGCACTTAAGCCCTGAAGCGAGGCTCAAAACATGCCTCGCTTAGCAGGCGCTTCAGTGTTGCCAAGGCTCTAAGACATACTTTTCCTTGCCAATGAGCGTAATCCTGGAGAGGGGACACTAAACAATTGACATTTCACTTTATCATAAATTTTCTTCAATTTCTTTGTCCATATATTTGGTATTCATGCTTATAGATATTAGTCTTGGACTACTCGTACATATTTGTAGTTTTTCTCCATTTGCGTTTTTCTTTATTAAAGCCCACACTTTATTTGCGCTTTGTACTTAAAGACCTAGCAGACCTTAAAGTTGTTTTGTACTTTTCGCCTTTGATAACACCGAGAACATTATTCCTCATCCTCCTTTTAAGAGTAACTCAACATTTTGTTTGCAAACATGGACTTTTAGCTATATAAAGATTGAAGTGTAGGGATAAAACAAATAGTCTAATGGACTTACAAACGTTAAAACTCAGAAGCTCCTAACAACATATAAGAGATGGCTCAGAGCACTTGAAATTCATAAAAGCGAAAAGTCATAGAATGATAAAATGACTTGAGAAAAGAAGGAAGAATTAACAAAGAAGTATATGAAAAACAGACTAGAAGAAATAGACAGCTCCACAAGCATGAATTAAAGCTGCAGATAAAAAGGCAAATAGCTCAAATGACATTCTGCAAAAGGTTACTGGTAACCGAAGACCTATAGAGCTTAGAGAATTTAGTAAGACTAACAGAATCAAAAAGACCAGTTAAATTCCGTGAATAACGGATCAAATTAAGTATAAAAGTTTCTTGAGATTTAGAGGGAAACTGGACGAACTAGCTTACAAGCATTTGGCCAAATACATAGAAAGCCCCTTAAACTTGGCTCTAAATTTCATTTAAACACTTTTAACAAACCCTTTATCTATTAGACACTTCAACTCTTACCAAAATGTACCTATTGAATACGTCCTACTTATGTGGCACAAAAAGTGACTCTCACTTAGAGTTAGGCGCGTAAAGCTAAAATATACTGTAATTTTCTTTTTCTTTCCCTCCTATTTCTTCTTCACATAACTCCCTCCCACCATGATCATCTTCTTCCATTATAGAAATGGTCATTCATAGCCATATACCTAATATAATTAACCAAAAACAAAAACAAAAAAGAAAAAGAAAAGAAAAAATATTGAAAATCTCAGATTCGGAGAAAAGACGAACAAATAAAACAAATTGAATGAAGGAGAGAAATTAGAAACGATGAAACAAAAACCCAGCTGATAGCAATTGAAAAAAGAGAAAAAGGGTTAGAGAAGAAAGGACAATTCATTCATAATAACAGTAGTAATGATAAAGAAAAGCAAGCGAAATTTGTAAAGCTTTTCTACACCGACTACTGGCGGCGTTATCGCATTGCCGTTGTTTCGTCGTTGAAGACCCACCACGCCTTTGAACCTCTTCAAATTCAAACCCACAAGAGTCATTATAAACAGGGGCATAAAAAATTAGAGTAGGAAGCAGCATCACCAGAAATTTTTTGGCCGGAAAAATGAGTACTTACCGGAAAAATTTTCTGGCAATCTTCCCTCTTTCATATTGTCTCCTTCTTTCTTTTTTAAAGTACTTATATAAGAACCATTAAACTCCAAAATCAAAAAAAGCATGGTAGCAAATATCCTTGATAGCCAGAAAGCTTTCCGCCAAGTCGTGGCGGAAACACTTCAAGGGAACTTTCCCCAAGAAGAGAACGAGGTGGAGATATTATTAAAGTGCTTATAAGCTAAAATAAATTATAAATTATATATTAATCAGCTTTAATTTTGACCCACAATTTTATTATTTTATCCCTAATATCTTTATGTAATTCCGAAAATTCCTTTTTAAAAACAAAACCCCCAACACTCCCGGTGATTTCACTTCCTCATCAGTTCTTCGAAACCTAGAACTTTCATCACCTCTTCAATGTCAATAACAATATTCTGCAGATGCTCCTTGTCATTATTTGGGGCGAGAAAGTTATTCCTTTACTTTGTTAAATGCTTTTTCATATTGTCTAAAACTAAGGAGACAACAAATTGGATGGCAATTCTGATCTGATTGTGGAAAATATTCAAAACATGCTGCATAATAAAGCTTTCAAAAGGATGACTGATCAACAAATATATCTACTTACCATAAGCATGAGGCTTATATAAGCAATATATGACTAACAAAATGGCAGATGCAGAAACAATGTTTATCTTTATTATTTTTTGTTTAATGTGTTATATATATATATATATATATATATATATAAAATTTACACCTTCCCTCAAAAGCTCCCTCAAGGTTGGAGGCGAAGAATGCTTGCCACTTAAGCAACCCTCTCTTGTCAAAGTTTACCTTTATTACTTAATGAATTTCTTAAGCCTGCAAAATTTTACCTTTCAGGCTCACATTAATTCCGTCCCACACCAATGCTTAAAAGATCTTTAGTGGCGTCATCAATATCCCTAGCTTGAAAGATGAAATAAAATCACATTCCAGTAACAAATGATGCGTTTACCTTCACAATTTCCACGAACTCATACTCTTTAGCCTAAAATGAAGATAGGCAAAAAACTCAATTACAATTAATATTAGCTTTGATATGATCAAAAGAGTAAAGCAAGCACTTACATTCTAAGAACTGAAAATTTCAATTGCCAAGTTGCACAGCTCAGTGTGTATTTGTTTTTCTTTTGGATTCTTCAGGTAACTCCGTATTGGGTGGACAGAAATATCAAAATCCTACCACACAAATAATTAAAAAGTAACATCAATGACAAGTAGAAGGCGGCGATAATAACAAAGCAAAGCACACAATAATAGCATAGGTGCCAACCTCAGATACTTAATATTAGTTGCGGAGATTAAATTGAGATGTACGTTCAGTCGATTCAATCCATTTAATTCGGTTCCGTTTATAGCTTTTTAAGTTCATAATTATTAGCGAACGAAAATAAATTTGGTCCAATCTTTGATACGAGATGGAAGAGTCAAGTTTGTGGAGCTTGTACCTGAATCTCTGGGGAGAGGACATTGCGGTTAAGTTAGTTAGAAGACTAAGCTTATTCAAGTTAATAGTTAGTATACTTTAGTCCCCTATAAGTTTTATGTATTTCTTCGTTTATAATTTTTCTTCTCCGATTCTACATCAGTGGTATCTGAGCACGATCTTGCTCTGTGGATTCATGACGACTGAGATGTCAGAGGTGATATCGATTCTTCACAAAATGTTTGCTGATATGGTGAGTCTAAATCAGAGGCAGGACCAATTCGAAGCTCGACAAGAACAAGCTATCTGAAGCTATGCTTCTGCCTTGCGTGAACTTAAAGAAGTTGTTGCAAAAAGGAAAAAGACCATAGAGGATAAAGACATCAACTCCGGCGGAGGGGAGTTGTACTCTCCATCTGATACTCCATTAATGTTTGGAGATCTAGTTTCTCCTTTTCCTACTAGCTCGAATCTGAATAACTCAAGCAACACTCAACTGAACTCACCCGGTAATGTTAATTTTCAAAACATTGTTCCATTACAAAACCCCTTTCATGTGGTACCATCTGCCCCTAACTTTCAAACCAATAACTCTTCTGTTAATTCCCAAGTGCAATATTGCTCATCCCCTATTCCCACGACCCAAAACCTGTTGAACCATAATAATTTGTCCTCACAAGCAACTGCTGTTGTGAGCAATTTAACACCAGGAAACCTAACTCCTAACACCTCAACACAACCCTACACTTCCACAAGCATATTATCTACTTAGGCTCCAAAAGACCAACTTTGCAGCCCAAAGTCAAGCCATCAGGAGTAGTGTTTCTGGCCAATGGGGCATCATTCTAGCACAACACAGAAGAACACCACCAATAACTTGAGGAGACTTGTTACTGCCAAAATGAATAGCAACAGAAGAAGAAAGCTTGGTCCAGTAGAGACGGAAGAAAAGAGAGCTCAAGCTCTATGTTTCTTCTGTGATGAGATGTGTTTAGCCATAAGTGCAAGGCCAAGAGATAATTATATTCACTTGAGTTAGAAGTGATTGAAGAGCATGCCTGTACAAGAGAACATGAGATGTTTGAAGAGCCGGAGGAAGAGGAAAAAAGGATAGTGACAAAACCATCAGAAAATTGTGTCATTTCCTTGCAAGCTTTAAATGGATCCATGGGATATAGAACTTTAAGACATAGGGGTTATACTGAAAAAAGATCCTTAAAGGTTTTCATTGACTATGGATCTATATAATTTTATTGATGAGGAGACTGCCAAGAAGCTGGGTTGTGCAATCCAAAAGATCAAACCACAACTAGTGCATGCGGCTGATGGAAGGGAAATTCCTACTGATATAATGTGTAAAGGATTCAAATGGTTGATGCAAGGGACAGTGTTCGATGATGATTTCTTAGTGTTTTCTATAGGGAAGAATGACCTGGTCATGGGAATTTAATGGTTATATCCATTGGAAGACATCAAATTCAATTTTAGAAAGTTGTTGATAGAATTTAAGTATAAGGGTAAATTGCTAACATTTAAGGGCCTACAACCTAACTTTAGAGCTGTGGATGCTAAGTGTTTTGAGAAGATGTCTGTGGAAGGATCACAATTCTTTATGGTAATGGTAAAAAGTGAAAAAGAAACAGCAGAACTGGTCAACAGTTTTGATGCAGAACCTGAGGAAGTAACACAACTACTAGAAGAATATAGTGAAATTTTTGGTGAGCCACAACAACTACCACCCTCCAGGGGAGTCTTTGGCTATCATATTCTGCAGTTGAAAGGCAATACACCAATAAACTTTGAAGTAGACAGGCGTCTTCTTACAAGAAAGTTCAAATTGCAGCTGCTCAAGTACCACTTACAAAGGGCACAACAAAGGATTATAGGACGTGCCAATAAATACAGATCCGACAGAGTTTTCAAGGAAGGAGATTGGGTCTACTTAAAGATCCAACCCTACAGACAAGTCACTATGTCCACCACACACTTCTCTAAGATGTCAGCTAAGTACTGTGGTCCATATCAGGTTCTACAAAAAATTGGGCATGTTGCATACAAATTATCACTACCTCCTCAACTTCTGCTCCATCCAACTTTTCATGTGTCCCAACTCAAGGCATGTTATGAGTTGCCAGCTAAAATTTCTCACCCTCTTATCCTAAAACTTTCCAGTCCATATTGCCGTCAGCATAATAAAATTTTAGAGCGACGTACTGTTCAAAAAGGAAACAAGGCAGTGGCACAAATGTTGATTCAGTGGATGGATCTACCACCAGAACAAGCTACGTGGGAAGACTATTAAGCACTCAGGGGTCGTTTGGTAGGCCGTATTAAACAAAATAATCCCCGTATAAAAATTTAATCCGTTTAATACCATGTTTGGTTGGTCAATTCAATTTACTCCTACCTAATACATGGATTAGTTATACCTCATGTGAGGGATTAACTAATACCATGGAAAGGAAGGGATTACTAATCCATGGATTAGCTATACATGGATAAGACTTAAAATTACTAAATCCAAACTTATACATTGCATAATTAATTTTTAATACAATGAACCAAACACTTGATAAAAAATAATACCAACACTACAATCCCTGCATTACTAATCCCTGCATTACTAATCCCTGCACTACTAATCCCTGCATTACTTGTGTTCGTACCAAACGACCCCTGAAAGGTTCGATTTCCCTCCTTTCTTCCTTGAGGACAAGGAAGATTTTAACGGGGTAGGACTGATACGAGATGGAAGAGTCAAGTTTGCGAAAGTTGTACCTGAAGCTTTGGAGGGATAACATTGCGGTTAAGTTAGTTAGAAGACTCAACTGATTCAAGTTAATAGTTAATATACTTTTGTACCCTATAAGTTTTATTACATAGTTTACTTATTTGTAATTAAGTTCATAAATTATTCTTTTAGAGTATTTTTAAGTCCATCTCAAGTAATTATCATATTTTGTCCTGTGGCAGCTGAGTGAGAGATAAATACCCTGTAGTTAGTCATTGACATCATCAATCATAAGTATTTTTCAATATTTCTTAACCTATCTATTGCAAATTAAAAAACATGAATTAAAAAATAAAATACAAGAAGAACAAAAATAAATATGCAATAGCTAAATTACTAAATAAAAGTAAGAGATGGAATGAAAATATCAAGTTGTCGATGTGAGCACCTAATTTTTTACTATACCTGAAATTTTACCACTTTTTAGTAGTTAAATAATTTTTATGTTTAATCTCAGCATTTGGAACTTTTACTTTACTTTTTTAGTAGGTTTTATTTGATAAAATTAAAAACTACAAAAGAGTCACATGTTTAGAGTAAGAGTTTTAATAGCTGTAAAAACGTAATTTTTGACCCTCTCCGAAATTTTACACCATTTAATGCGTAGATGTTTATTTTACGTTTAATATTGATACTTTAACTTTTAGTTCATTTTTTGCTGTATTTTATCTTAAAGATTAAAAACTACAAAAAATATTTTATTTTAGGAGTAAGTTTCATTTTCATTTTCAAAGGAAGAAAAAATGTACAAAAATATGTTTTCTCTAAGTTTACTCTAGTTTTAGGAACTTTACATTTTGTCAAATAGTTCTCAAAGATTATAATATTTTCGTTATTATTGCTGTTTGATTTAGTTTTGTTTAGCTACATATTTACAATACTAGTAACGATGTGCTCGTGCTGCATGCGGACCCAAGCTCAAAGTGAAACAACGAAATATTTTATATACAAGAATGACTGAATGAATAACTTTTCACCAACTAAAATTGCAGTGCTATTAGAGAAGAAAAAAGTAATGTGTATCTTAACCGTCGACAGTATACATTTACTAATTCATGGTCTCTTAAGTATCTTTAAGCTAATATTTGGATTCATTCTTTTTGTTGCAAATGTCTAACAAAAAGAGCATGAAATCACAGAAATACAGCATTTCCTAAAAATCGATCTTTTACTCCACTATTCGAAGTACTAAGTCCTAGTTCTAATTTAGTAATATCAGTACTGAATTCTAAATTTGTAGCAATCTGAAAAAAATTTAATTAAAGTATATAATCTTAGACTGAATTCAAACAGAAAAGTGTACGGGAGATGGAACAAATTTAAAATGAGCACGGGCCCAATAATTTGTGATACAAGATATTTATTTGATATGTACAATTTACCATTGTACTTCAATCATTTATTTGTTTCTAATTATTTTACTTAAAGTATATCTGAAGTTTTAATTAAATTTTCGTTATCGCTTCAAAAAATCTGGAATAACCCACTTAATTTCTGAATTTGGTATAGAATTCCAATTACTTAACTCGAGTTACAACTTAATAATGCCATGTCAGTTCATATTTTAGAGTGCATATTGTAGTGATATTTTCTTAGTTTACGTGGAATCGTTTGGTAAATTTGGCGTATTCCAGAATGTTAAGAGATTTAACTGACTTCGTATATACTTCTATTATTTATTTATTTCGCTCTAAAATTAAAAGTTAAATAAAAATGTTAAGTCTGCGAGAGTATCTAAATTTTAAGCAATAAACTTGACGCTAATTTGCTAGCCTTCATCAAAGAGTCTTACAAGATGTAATTTAATTAGTTATTCTAGTATCTTAAATAAGAACTAAATAAGACAGTAGTATTGGTAATCTGTGTTCGAAATTAGATCGGAAAAGAAAAAAATGTTAGTTCAATAAATAAAACATAAAATAATTCTGAGCCCACAAGTTGCTTGTGTGTCCTTAAGGAATTTAATCCCCTCACTGTTGCCCAAGGTTATGGATTAATTCCTCCCAGGATAGAACGGAAAAACTATTCTGTGATAGCGGCACTACAAATCACAAAACTTCAACGAACTCAACAAACGGAGCAAATCACACTTGACACATATATTTATTTGGAAAATAATACAACAATGTAGGGAAGAGGGAAGAAGTACTCAGATTTTCCACGTCTGAAAATTGAGGCCAAGACTCTAAATTTATAGACAATGAAAGGGTGAGATGAAGAGGCGCAATCCAAGAGGTGCCTCTTCCATTTCCCATTACATCTTTTAAAGAAAAATCCAACAATCCTCCACATGAAGGGGAATGGCTATATGATAAAGACATGCATGAAAAATTATGTGATTCGCAAGTAAGGATTAATTGCATCTGGATAAGTAGGTTTCCCTTTGAACTTTTCGTAGTGAACTTATGTCGGATATACTCGGTCAATCGGTAGATTTGATATCTTTGAACCGTCAAACTTTAGTGTATACCTAGACAATCATAAGCCACACAATCAACCCTTAACCGTTTTTAGTTCTCATTATTGTGTTAGTTTCAGCCATGAACACCGCCTGGTTTCATAAGTGCATAGAGAATTGGCCTTGCAGAATCCTCCTTGAAGCGGCTTACACTTCACACTTACATAGGTGACTCCTAAACGTGTTATCCCGTAGATACACTATTTGATATACCCCGTATCAAGCTTAGAAACCATTAAAAAGCCTTAACGCTTTAT
Source organism: Nicotiana obtusifolia (assembly GCA_002018475.1). NCBI lineage: Eukaryota > Viridiplantae > Streptophyta > Magnoliopsida > Solanales > Solanaceae > Nicotiana > Nicotiana obtusifolia. Next base: position 60,682 of record MCJB01009689.1, on the reverse strand, counting down.
CCTTGGTACTGAACATTGTCTAATCACGAGAATGGACCAAAATTTTATTTGACAATGTTGAACCGTCATTAATGACTTTGTTTGATCTCCCTGAACCTAGATCTTGGGATCTCCAGTCTTCTAGGTAGAGTTACCGCCACGATGACTTGTCCACGGCCATAGTCTCATTCCATCCGATGATCTCTCAACTACCTCTCTAGCCAGACCTTTTGTAAGTGGATCTAACACATTATCGCTTGATTTCACGTAGTCAATTATGATAGTTCCTTTAGACAGTAGTTGCCTAACGGTTATATGTCTTCGTCGTATATGACGAGATTTTCCGTTATATATAACGCTCCCAACCCTTCTTATTGCCACTTGACTATCGCAATATATGCACATACGTGCCAATATTTTGGGTTAAAATGGAATTTCTTCAAGAAATTCCGGAGCCATTCAACTTCTTCACCAGTCTTGTCTAAGGCTATAAACTCAACCTCCATTGTAGAGCGGCAATGCACGTTTGTTTGGATGATTTCCAAGACACTGATCCTCCACTGATTGTAATAATATATCCACTTGTGGATTTGATTTAGGTTGATCCAGTGATCCAATTTGCATCACTATCCCCCTCAATAACCGCAGGATACTTATTATAGTGCAATGCATAGTCATGGATATATTTCAAATATCCCAAAACTCATTTTATTGTTATGATAGTTCAATGCGAATTTCTTATGTTGTAGACTAATACGTCTCGACTTTCTATTGCATATCATATTATTGACTACACTTAATGTAGCAATAGTATATAACAATAGCTGGAATGATTGGCATCAGTTGTGGCCACAACCTTTTAATATATAACACATTTCGTAACCACTCCGTCATTTTCAAGCATTTGTATGCTATTTATTCATACGTCTATATGATATGCAAATTATAGCATCTTACTTGCAATGGATTTTGGTCATGTTCATCGGTTGATTTGCCTCATTATAAACCAACGTATTAATACATTCGTTCATGAACGATCATGTTTATACAAAACATACAAACGCACTTTTCATGAAAAGCCACAGCTTTCCATGTGATACCCTTTCATAAAAGAACTAAACATTATAAATGTTCAAGAAAGAACAAATCATTTCTGGAAAGGCACGTAAATAACTTTCGAATTTGTAGTTTCATCACTAGTTATCAATAAGACTGAACAAGTAATGAATTCACGATTATCATATCAATATCCACTAAGGATTGGGGTCCAAAAATTATATCATTTAGGCGTTACGTCTAACATTGGCTTTTGTCATGCATAAACTAAAAGCCCCCACATTTTAAACATTTCATCAACATATCATCCATATATAATCAAATAATGACTACATGATTTGAAGTATTCTTAATGTAAACACATTAGTTCACACTCATTAATTTTGAAACCATTTGACAATATTATTTGGTAAAATCTCGCATGTCATTAAACCATTTGACAATATTATTAGTCTGTAAAGTGACTTAACAAGACCGCACACTTTTTTTTTCCTTCAGGGTGTTCCATGTAAATTTCTTCCTTTAAATTTCAATTTAAGAAGGTTGTCTTCACATCCATCTGATGGATTTGAAGTCCATACACGGCGGCTAACACTATCAAAACCCAGATAGATGTAATTCTCGTTACCGGCGAGTATGTGTTAAAATAGACAAGGCCTTCTCATTGTCTATATCCTTTGACAATAAGTCTTGCCTTATACATGTCAATAACGTCATCATCTTTTGTTTTCCTCTTGAAAATCCATTTGGAACCCAATGGTTCGTTTCCTAGAGTAAGATCAACTAACTCCCAAGTATGGTTATTTAATATGGATTCTATCTCACTATTGACCGCTTCTTTCCGAGGAAGACATATTCTTTCAAAGTTTGAAACTCATTTTCCAACAAAAATGTCAGAAAATCTGATCCAATGGAAGTGTTGTCCTTTGACGTTTACTACGTCTTGGATTCACCTCATTAGGTGTATTTTCCTTTGCTCCTTCCCGAGGTCGCTTAGATATTTCACTAGACGACTCACATTCGTTTATACAAATAAATATTCTCAAAGAATTCAGCATTATCTGATTCGATTACCGTATTAATATGAATGTCGGTATTTTCTGATTTATGAACCAGAAAATGATATGTCTTACTATTTGTTGCATATCCTATGAAAACGCAATCAATAATTTTCAGTCCGATCTTTAACCTTTTGGGGTTAGGAACTAGCACTTTAGCTAAGCACCCCCACGCTTTAAAATATTTAAGTTGGGTTTCCTTCCATTCCATTTTTCATATGGAATGGATTGTGTCTTGCTATGGGAAACTCGATTGAGTATTCGGTTAGCTGTAAAATAGCTTTCCCCTACAAGTTCTGAGGTAAACCAGAACTTATCAACAAGACATTCGTCATCTTCTTTAATGATCAATTCTTTCTTTCTGCAATCCTATTGGATTGGGGCGTCTATGGGGCGTTATTTGATGAATAATGCAATATTCCAAGCATATTTCTTCAAAAAGAGATTCACATTCGTCGCCCCTATTACTTTGTAGAGCCAACCACATGAACTGTTGTCGTGTCATGATAGAGCCAGAATTAATAAATGGTAAAGTTTTTAATCTTCAAACTAATCTGACACAACAAGAATTAATAAACAGTGAAATTTTTAATCTCCAAACTGAATGATATCTGATACAACCAGATCTAATAGACGGTGAAATTTTTAATCTTCAAACCATGTAATATATGACACAACCACATTTAATAATCAGTAAAGTTTTTAATACTTAAACCGAGTAATAAATTGGAGCAGAAAATCACCAAGATTTTAATCTCCAAAATGAGTAGAAAGTCACTTAGATTTAATATCTAACAAATGAGGAAAAAGTCACCAAGACTTTAATCTCAACAAATGAATAGAAAATCACGTAGATCTTAATCTCAAAGTAGGAGTAGAAAATCACGAGTAACAATAGCAGAAAATCACGAGGATTTTACTATTCAATAGTTTGATATATTATTCTTATCAAACAAACATATGTATAAAATTTAAACATACATATAAACTTTTCATCTTCATGATCTCAAATAATTTCAAGTATCAATATAAGCCTAATTCATACTTACAGCCTTAACTAATTTTTGACATAATTTCAAGCATGCTACCAAAGTTTTATACTAAAAGATATAACTAATATAACCTTAGTTATTCATAATTAATGTGCATGCAAGACAATATATATATATATATATATATTTGAGATAATCACATAATAAACATCTGCAATTTATATTTGTAGAATCTGATTTCATAAATCATATAGCGCAAATAATTCAATTAAGAAAAATGAATAGAGCCATAAAGGTAAAACCTGATATATTGCTACTTTCTTGTTAAATCATCACCTTCACTGTTTTGCTTTTACAATGATTAAGTTGTGAGTTTTCCAGCCATTAGCACTTTTCATAAATGGTTCCATGTCCGTAGTGCTCATAATAGGAAATATCAAGAGTTTTGGTTGAATCACCAGTTATTTTTATTAAAGGAGATATCCATTTGTCCACACTCTCAATCTGCATCCTTTTGGTCAAATAAATTTTTCATTTGGCAGATAGTTTATCAACTGGTAATTGCCAACCCAAAGGATCATGTGTCATGCCATTTTCTTTTATGACTTGGGTGCATATTAAGAGTTTCTGCAATTTGACATTTCTTTCTTGTAGAAACATCCTCAATCACGAATCTCTGCACCGTTGTCACGTTGACGTGGAAGCAAAGACAACCAAAATCTTTTCCTTTGCACATTCAAAATCAAAATTGTTGCAGTGATGGAAATACTTATCAGAAAATCATGAAAGTTTTTTCCCAACGAGAAAAATTAACAAAAAATCTGAAACTTATCTTAAAGTTTCTTCCTTGATGAGCTCCCTTTATTCAAGTCAAATAGTTGCCTTGATTTTCATTAAGCACTAGTTTATAACTTCAGTGACAAATAAACGATAATTAGTCTTCATATCAAGTGCGTAAAAGGCACTTTTGTTGCATCCTGGAATACATCGTGTCCAACATTCATACAGTTCCTCTTTGAATTTTTCTATTTCTTGTTTAGTCTCCAACAAATAGATGTTAAGACAAACACAGAAAATAAATATTAAATTCCTTAAGATTGCTGATAATCTATGTTCGAAATCAGAAAATCAGAGAAGGAAAAAACGTTAGTTCAATAAACAAAACATAAAATAATTCCGAGCCCACAGCTGCTTGTGTGTCCTTAAGGATTTTAACCCCTTACTGTTGCCCAAAGTTATGGATTAATTTCTCCCGAGATAAAACGGAAAAACTATTCTGTAATAGCGGCACTACAAATCACAGAAATTTTGTGTTCGGCCTCTACCTTATCATTATGGCACATAACATGCGAATATTATAGCAGGTTTTTCCACACTGCTACTTTTTGCTACAGATTCTCAAATTGCATGTCTGGTAATTATTTAGCATCAATATTGAGATGAAAAGTTACAACTGTACTTTGTAGAGAACTATTGGCCATTAACTCACCCACAGAGAGTGAGGGGGACTAAGGGAGAGGAACCGAGAGAAATTTTAACTAATTTGCATTTTTTTTTTAAATTGCAATTTATTAATGTATAGCGATCCAAATATACAGTTAGCTCTAGTTTACCTTTCAATTTCAGTTGATTTATCTTGGTTAAGTGCATGGTTAACCGTATTTAGCAGTGGCGTGATTTCAGACATCTTTTGGTGAAGAAACAATCAAAATAATATAATAGAAATTGACATCCCTTCGTCACTCTACAAGCAAGGAAGATTTCTCTCATTGGTGAATGTAGTTTTACTTCTAGTTTGAAAGCCATGAGGCTCAAATATTCTATGATGCACTAATAAAATTTTCACCTTTCCCTCTTCTTTATGGATGTAAATTTGTAACAGCAATGGAAACGAAGGTTTATAATCAACGAAATCAATGATCTTCAGAGAATTCGTTAACTATTAACTTATACTGCAAAATTTTATTTAAGCAAAGGAAGAATTTTTCGTATATTTGACTTGCAATATAGCTTGTATTGGTAACTCAAGGCAACTCTGTTAGGGAGAGCGTCTCTTGTATGCCATTTTCTGATTGATCTGCACTGTCATTTTTGGACTTAGGAATGTTGTCTTCAGGCTCTTGCAGAAATGGTCTGAAGGTCAGAAGCAAGCCCAGCAACTCAATCACATTGAGGACGAAGAAAACCAGCTGATCACCTGCATTATAACATCACATTTCCTACATTTAGTTAGTTAAAAACATAGATTAGGAGACTAATGACTTTGATATCAAGGTATATCATATAAATTCTTCCACACTTTTCGGGGCTATTGATTTCGGTTAGATATGAACTTATATAATCGAGAACCAAGCATATTGAGTCTAGGAGTTTATGATGTATGTAGCATAGAACTCTTAATTGTAGCCAAATATTTAGAAATCTAAGAAATAAAAACAATATGATGCTAATTTCCTCTTTAGCATTGACCTACTATAGTAAATCACCTTATCATTTTAGGACATATATCAAGTCACGCCCCAAATTTACTCACAATAGACATCTATACGTAACTGGAACCATTACCATCTATCAGAATCTTCACTAATGGCAACTCATCTCATGTAATCACTGCTTTATCTTGAAAGTCCTGTGTTCATTTGTTGATCATTAAAAGCCATATTCCATCTATTTATATGTTACACAGATGTCTTATTTGTCTTGACGTATCCATGTCAAATGGGTGTGATGCTTGTTCGGATTGATTTATATCATGAATTTCTTTTGTCACATGAATTGCAAACTCTTGAATTACAGTTTCACATGACAAGCTTTAATCCAATTTAACTTTCTTACCTGGCAAAATATCAGCATCTTGACGCCGTTGTGCCCAGGACAATCTGCATATATTGTAGATCATGATGTGATCATGAGAGAATGATCTTGAATAGACATCAAGATTAGTGGACAGCAGATCATAAGTGCAAAACTAAAACAATTTCATACAAGGTCCAAGTCGAGCAAACAACCAGAAGCAGAAGTGCATTTAAGTATAGCACGTAAGCATTCGCAACTGCTGACAACATCATAACATAGAACATCAGAGCATATTAGATATGACACAAGGAAACGAAATCTACTCAGGCACACATTGCAACTTTCTACTTATGAATTGGCTTATTTAGCAAACTGAAATTAGAGCCAAAACAGCAAACGTACGACTGAAGGACCGAATATCGATGAAGGTAAAGAGAAGAGATAGTAGAAAGAAGTTGGAAACTCACAATGAACCCCCAGCTGCTGGGCCGATTGTCTTGAAAAAAGACATTGAAGACATAGAAATGCCATTTGCAGCTCCTCTTTGCTCCTGGGCCTGAGATTAAAAGCATTTTGCACACTCAACAAACTTTACACAATGAGAAATAAGGTAGATATGGGAAAAGTGAACCCACCACGGCTCTATTCTGCATAATTAGCAATCCAGTGGTGATCGATACCTGATCAAGCAATGGAAGTAACCACTTAGACCAAACAAGTCCATGCAAAAATCTATTAACCCCGTGATTTGCAAAAGTCATCCAAAGGTAGTTGAAATAAATACAAACTGAAATTATGCCTAGCCTCTCACTTCTCTCAGAAAGGAGCTTAAGACAAAACAAATATATCTAGGTCAATACAACAAAACTTTTGTTTCCAAGAAAATAAAATATTTTTTAAAGATCATGAGGTTCACTCGTGCAAAAAGTAAAATGACGACATAATCAGATTAATCCAACTTTTTTGCTGTTCAGATGTATAGTCAAAGCAAGTCAAAAAGTTAGATCACTGTAATTAAACTAAATAACCCTCACATTTCGTAATGGACGTTGGGAGTTGGTGTATAGTAGTTGGTCAAATAAACCCATCTTCATTCATGTACATTAGGAGTCAGTGTAGACCTATCACATTCCAACAAGGTTCCATTGATTAGCTAATTCCATTTGACAGATCTTAAGCGTCTCGGCTATAAACAACTGATGGCAATACACTTGGTTTCAGAGTTTCCCCTAGTAAGGTTCACTTGAGGATTGGCTTCTTAAACAGAGCTGCTTGGTTGGTATATAGAACTAAATCTTCATTGATGGCAATTTTTTTTAAAGGATATTGTTGACCAAATGGGAAGAACTCTGTACAGAGAACCTTAGCCATCAAGAGAAATAGCCAAAAAAAAAAAAAAAAGCTTGTCAACCGCTGAAGAGAAAGACAGTTATCCAATAACCTATATGAAGCAGGATTTTGGCTTGAAAAATAACATTTTAATCATCTCTGTTCAAGGCTTATTACAGCATTACCATAACACCTTTGATTCTCAATTTTAAAATTCTCTATCACAAATTCAACTAAGAGTCTAAACAAGGCCAAAATAAAGCAATACTTCTCTCTCTTTCCTATATATCCTGCATTATTGACAATGATGAATATTCATAGTGCTTGATGAAGACTAACTGTCGAACAAAAACATGTAAAATCCTAAAAGAAAATAATAAAATTAACATTGTGCCTAAATTTTCCGTAGGTTGCGTATGAAATTTTCAATCAATAATAATATAAGAAACTGAAGAACACAATGATTTAAGGAAAAGGCTTACCGAGAGCACATTTTTTAACAGAGATGCGCAGTTAAGAGCTATGGATAGGCAGAAACCGGATAACATAGCTATATATGGGTAGCTTGCTAGCAATGGTATGCTTAATACCTGAAAGATGAATAAGTTCAATTGAAAACCAAGACAAATAAATGAAGTAAACAGAAGAGGAAACAAAAGGGATATCACAGTTCTATTAGGGGCCTACTGCGCCAACACGAGAAATCATGACAGGCCCAACAATCCTTTCGACCAATGGGTAAGCAAATAGCTGGAAGAGTAACAAACCAACACCTGGTAGATCATGAAAAAGATTAATGCTCTTTATTAAATGCAGCGCACACTATCCAAAATCCAAGAACTGAATTCTTGCGATGGAAACCATGATATTAAATTTAAAAGAATTTTCAGTTTTGCGATGGAAACCATGATATTAAATTTAAAAGAATTTTTAGAAAATAAGCATGGGATTTAGTAATTGATTCTAGCACCTTAAGGCTAATATAATGGTTTAGTTGACATCTTCGAGATTTCTTGAAGGATAAAATGCTTAATCATCTAAATTACCTGACTAACAACATATGGCACATAATTTTTTTTCTGCAGAGATTCAAGCTGTCTATGTACCTGTGATGGCAAGAACTTGTCCAACATCAGCAGTTGTAAAGCTTAAACCCCCAAGTTTCCTTGGACTGACAGCCCACAATGAAAAAATCTGACGAAATAGAATGATTATAAATTATGCTCACACATTTTTATACAAAAAAAAAAATCAAATTTGATGAGCGGGATACCATATCAAGACCAAGGGCTTGAGAACTGAGTTCAGATTGACAATCTTTATAAAGTTATACTTCATTAATTGTAGAACACAAGGCATTGAATGACCTTAGACTGCTTCAATGACAAACACTTTATCTTCTGATGAACTCATAAAATTGTAGCTGACGTCATGAAGCATATAAAATCAATTCTTTGATTAAGTCTATCGACCATCAATACTTAAGCTCCCTAGAATGCTAGATTAACCAAACTATCACAGTATCCATATGACTTCAATTGCAGAAAAACAAGAGAATGAAAAAGAAATATTGAAGATGATCAGATGCACAATTTTGAATTCGTAACATGTACATATCAAAACGTGTGCAATTTTTTCCAATTTTTGGTATGTTTCTAAGAATTTCCACAAAGTACTTGTACTCATGTCACTCATTTTACACAGATACGTCAACGCGAATAAAAGATCCATGTCACGTATGTTTTTAACAGTTTTCATAGGTGAGAACTTTAAGCACAAGTAAATAATACTTACAACCTTTTACATTTTAATTAATGTAGTCGTAGATCAAGACACTTTGTACATGAGAACAACTTCTTACACATTAGAAAATGATTTGGAATGTGATAATAAGGATGACATATCAAGTTCTAATTAACACAAATCTTCAGAAGGAAAGGTAAAAATACCTCTAAATAGGCAATATCATGAAGCTGGAAAACACAATAGACAAAAATAGCTGACACTAAGGGCCAATTCTTAAGAAGGCTTTTCTGGGAATTCGGGATTCTGCGTTCAGAATGCTTCATGCTCTTAGACAAATTTAAACCATTTGTAGTTCCTTCTGCAACATCATGGAGATCACTTTGGTCTTTGTTTGTTTTGTTATGCTTGTGTAGTGTCTCCTGCAATGTGTTACAAGTTGTCAATCGCAGAAAATATCCAGTTATATTATTTCCCTCCAATGTATTAGGTCAAGTAGATATGTCAAATGTTAGAAAATTTAGCTCATTCTGTTGATTGAAATAGATTATTTCAAGCATCAGCATATACTTACTGTCACAAAGTAATTTTAAAAAAGAATATGAAACAGAGATAGATGGCACTTAAAATCAGATGATAAAGTAATCAGAACATAAGTCATACCGGAAGCCAAAAGGAGACTACTGTTGCAACTAATGCAAATAGTGATATCATAAGGCAAGGTAACAAATATGGGAATCTGCAATGGTAGAAACCATAGATCAATTTTTAACTCACCAAGAGAGGAAAGAAATTGGAGAAAACAGATTGCCGAAACACAAAATTTTTAGATATATGGTCAGTTGAGAGGAACAAAGGTACAGAACAGGCAAGGCACCGGTTACCTCCCGAATAAGGAGTCCTTCGAGAATACGCCAGGGTACTTTTCTGCAGGCTAGAACACAAAGTGTAAGTCATAAATTATATTTGTAAAAATAATAAAGATCATTCTAAAAGGACGGAAAAGGAGAAACTTAAAGCTTCTATGAACTTCAGTTTCCAGTTCTAGACATGAGATAGAATGAAGCCAGCTTATTATTTTTCTGATCTACAGACATAATTCTGCTGATTCGTGGCACTTAACCAACTATAGTTAAAGCCAAAGAGGAATATATTAGCTTAGCAATTTTTCTCTGGAAAACCATAGACTGAAATCCGGTTTCACGGAAGACAAGTTTAAAAGTAGTTTTGGATGAGAGATGTAAATGATATTGTTTGTACGGACCAAAACCTTATCATTGTGAAAAATTCAAACAAATGTAATAGATACTTCTCTGAGGAATATGTTCAGTCATCACTAGAGTAAAACTTAGACAAAGAATTATACCACGAAAAAACATGTGTACCTGAGCAAGATAACCTCCAATAGCAGGACCAATAACCAAACCAATGCCCCATGATGTGCTTACCTAAAACAGATCGATAATCATTGTTGTCTAGGCTTTCCGAGATTACGCAGTGAAAACTGTCCTCGAGAAAAAATGGATACAAGAGAGGGAGAGAAGCAACTCACAGCAGATATTCCCAAAGCATGGTATTCTTTTCGGCAAATTTCAGAAGCATATGCCTGGAAAATTTTCGAGTGAAGAATACTTCAAAATTAAACTACTAACAAACTGAAAAACTCCAGATATACATGCACAAATCTTCAATTATATGAACAGCAGAGAACAAGAGAAAAAACAAATTATAATAAAATTATTAACTTCATGAAAAGATAGGTAATTAAACCAATACTCTGTGGTTAGACCTATAGGATATATATTATATTGTGATAATGCATAGTAATAAACTCTACAAAAACATCCTCACTTTTATAAGAAACCATCTTAAGTAGTTCTTTGGCACAAAGAGGAAGAGATGGATACTAGGAAATGAACTAGATTACGACATTATATTTGACCAAAGAGGACTATCAACTGAGAAGAACATGAAGCCCTCTCCAGGACTAAATGAGATAGAACAGAATATCTGTATTTTCATCAAATTATCCTGTAAGTTAAAAGAAACATGCAAACCAAGATGTCAATCCCAGAAAAAATATAGCGTTTATAACTTCTACAAACTTTTTTTATCAAGTAAAAATGAAGGCATACCCTCATAGTGCCAATTATTCCACACAAGCTGCCCATGAGAAACCTCAAAAAAATAGCCATCCAAAAGTTCGTACTAAGGCCAAAGAGTGCATTGAAAATAACCCTGCAATTGATTTATTAAAGAAATTTTGAGTGAAACAAAATATAAATTGGATTAAGCTAATATTTTCTGAAAAAAATCTTATACACCATGACAGTAGTTAAACAGCACTACTAACACTGTAATTGTCCCGATAATGACAACTGGCTTTCGACCATAACGATCAGCAATCATTCCCCAAAGAATAGATGTCAAAGCTCTTCCCAACATGAAAGAAGAACCTTCAAGAAATCTAGACATATAAGATATGAATTCTGAAAACTCATGTAGTCAGAAGCACCGAGGAAATGAAGCTAACCTACATATCCAGCGTAATAACTAATATCTTCCTCCCTATCCGCAATGTGAAAATCTCTGACCTGCAGGAATCAAAATGTTGATATTGGCATGACCATAATCTAGATGCTAAGCAGGTGGTAAAATAGCAAAATGAACAAGAAGAACGGAGCTATCTTATGGATAAGATGGAAGAGAGTCTCAATTAGGAGATAAATGGTTTCACTAAGAGATTTCAAAGCAACTCATGCGGCTTCTATGTATTATGCTATAATTATGACTCTAGCTAACTCTGCTCATAATCAGGAATTCAGCAGAATAACGCTATGAACATCAATATGTGACTACTTTCTTCAAAACCTGTTTAAGACTTTAAGCTAATAAATTTTCTTAGAGTTGAAGAGCATGAGTGAAAACTGAATCTCGGTAGATACTGAAATGAAATATCATATGTAAAGATTTATCCATAGCGCGCGTTTAAATTATAGGCACTGTCATAAAAATTGAACACACAATATTGCAGTGTGCTCAAAGAAGTTGGAGGGTTTTATGGGAAATCATACAATTATCTCTATAACACAAACTTCTGAATCTATTACGCTCATGAATTTGGTTATTTGACACAAAAAAGAGACAAACTTTATGGTTGATGATTTATAAATGATGTCCTAGATTGAACAAACTACTTTTAGTACATGAATAAAAACAAATATTATATGGAGTATCATATAAAAAGAACTCAAGAAATGCAAGAGCAAGTCAATTAAACTTAGTATAGTGGATATTTACCATAAAATAGAGGAAAGGGAACAGAGATGATATCGGCAAAGCTGCAAAAGATATTAGAAATAAAGTAGGTTAGTGCAAAACTCTTAAAGATTAGAAGAAACCTGGGAAAAAATTAAGCTTCACAATTTCTTTCAACTGACAATGTGTTTATGCGAGACCAAAACTAATGCTAGGATAATAAAATGTCACTATTATAAGCAGAACATGTTTTAAAATGGTGCATGTATCCATTCAGAAGCTCTAAAACACATAATCTTAGTCCAGAAACTGTACCAATTGAAGACGAAGATGATCAACAAATTTAAAGAGATTATGCACTAAGGGATGTACAAATGTGCATGTTATTCCATGAGTTAATATATTTCATCTTTGTCTGTCTTATAAACAACAAAACAAGATGATATACTTCTTTATGTAACATTCTACCACCTTTATAATGGTGGCATTCGAAGATTGCTTGAGCGCACCTCAATTATTTCATCTTATATCTGCTACTTTCACCACTAACAGAGGTATCAAGTAACTCTATCCACCAACACTTAAATATATTGGAAGAAATCACCTAACCTTTTTATGTCAAGCTTATATTATAGCCAGGCACGCCGTATTGCATATTTCTGATCCTAGTATTTCATCAATTGGTTTTGTCCTAGAATATACTTGACTCAGTTTATGAAAGAATTTCTCCTTTTGACTCTAGAAATAACAAGTAGATGCAGCTTGTTGTCATTGGTGGTTCCCAGCTTGCGTTTTCCATGATGCATGGATTCTTTTAAATCTTTTCAATGAAAGCTCTGCTGAACTAAATAGTGCCTGTAGTTTGACAGAAGCAAACGAATCTGGTGTTTGTAGCATTAATGAAGATTATATACAGTGACAATGTAAAAAAGTTTACACTATGGATCGCGCTATCGAACTCGGGTCAGAAGTGAATTATGAGTTGGATTAATCTGCGAATCAAGTAAGCTCCCGTTGCATGCAATAATGAGTCTTGACATTAACATCTCATAGCATAGCAGTTTAGTTACTATTTTACAAAATTACCTACTAACGTCTATCATAAAACTTTGACTCGAATTATCTTTTAAGCGACCAGATTGCATAGAAAGAACTTGTCAGTCAGTGCGTGTAACTATCTTTACACCACTGCCTTTGATATATAGCGTTTAAGAATCCACCCCCATCACATGAAAGAATTATGATGTTGTTTTAACTAAATAGTATTAATAAAGTAAGATAAAAGAGCAACAAAGGCCAAAAATTGGAGAAAACGATGTGCCCATATGGACGTCTGACGAATCCAAAGCAGTTAAGTTTTAAAAAGTAACGACAAAACGGGGATAAAGACTTTTTAAAGAGAGAAGCTTGCGACACCAAAATCTTTTAAAATCCTGAGAAAGGCAATATGTACTGTAGTTGGATACACGTCACTTTAAAGATAAAAAATAAATAAAACGATGACTGACGAATTTAAATATTCTTTTTTAATCACAGCACGGAAGCTCCAATAATTTATGTCTTCCCTAATTGTTCTGTGAATCTAGTTGTTTATGTCCTAATTATATTTTTTAAAAGCTTTGATTCCCTCTTTCATACGCTTTACATCAAAAGTGTAATGAATAACCTTCGATATAACAATAATATGGTAGTGTCATAAGGTCTTAAATTCAAATGTTAACGGAAGTAAACCTATTATAGGGCAAAAACGAATATAAGGAAAGATTTAGTGTAATGACAAATCAGGTTAAAAAGTCACTTGGCTCGCACTATGGCTTTCAAAGGGTAGGAGAAAGCTGAAACACTCTGTCTTTGACTATGGTTGGTCATTTTCATAAGTTAAGAGAAAAGGAAAATTAACGTTTCAACCCTTGCAATCCAATTTGTCAGGGCCCAAGGGTAGTCACGCGGCTCACGCTGAAGCAGAACACCGAGGTAAATGTGATGGCTACGTGCTTATCGGCACTTCAATCCAGCTGCCAATTTCTCCCCACCACCAACCGGGGAGTCCACAGAATAGAAATGAGCAACACGAGAATTTGATTTAGCAAAAATTAGTAACCAAATGAAAGAATCTCGAAAGAAAGAAAAAAAAAAAGCGTTAAATTCTAATTTATTTAATTTTCACGTAATTAAGTGTAAGTAACCAAACAGGAATTTTCCTCTTATTTGACTTCCCCCAAATTCTCAACAAATGCAGCTATTTACATGATTAGTACTCCAATATCTCCTTACTATAAGCACTTTTCATGATAAGAATTTTCAAGTCATCAATTTTTAGCAAGAAATGACCAGGCAAACATCAAATTAAATCCCTTCAAATTTAAAGAGAAAAAAAATCATAAATTCTAGAGAGAGAGAGAGAGAGAGAACTGACCAGCGCATAAAGTGACGATGGAGATGTAGAAGACGGCCTTAACAGGGACACTCCTATCGGAGCATTTAAGCACATCAACTTTACAACCAGGACAATCCTCAAAATACTCATTTTCTTCTTCTGCTTCTTCTTCTCGCTTCTGCAACAATGGCTCTCTATTATTTCCCATTTAATTCCCTTTCTCTGATTAATTCTTCGTCGTCGTCCTTCTCTTCGTCAGAATTTTTGGCATCACTTGAGGTGATTAATATACTGTGCAAGCTCGCACCCGCGCAAAGGAATTGAAAATTCAGAGTAGGTGGAAACGTCTCTGTCGATACTTTGTGCGATTTTCTAGGTCAAGTTGCACGTGATATAAATGACGCCGTACTGTTTGTAGTTTTTGGCCTAAAGACAATCTCCGTTTGATTTTCTCGTCACTTTGACTAATCTTCAGATGTTAGTAAGGTTTAGTTCCCATACTAGCTACTCACTCCGTTTCAATTTTGAGGAAACATTTCGCTTATCGAAATTTAAATCGGATAAAATTTGAGCAATATTTAAAAATATATTTTTTAATTATATTAACATGAGAAAAATTATAACTTATAGTATTTTATGTATAATTTTTAAATATTTAAATTTAATTTTAAAATATTGAGTTAGACTTATCCAATTTAACTTAAAAGTTTAGTCGAATTGACTATTGATAAGCAAAATGTGTCATTTAGTGGGTGTTTGGACGTAAGAATTGTAAAATTTCAACAAAAAAAAGTGAAATTTTTCTTCAAGTAAAAATGACATTTGAAAATTAGAGTTGTGTTTGGATATGAATATAGTTTTGGATTGTTTTTAAATTTTTGTAAGTGCTCTGAGTGAAAACTTTTGAAAAATAATTTTTTGGAGATTTTCAAATTTTCGAAAAATTTCAAAATTCAGTTTCAAGTAAAAGTTAAAAATTATGGCCAAACAATGATTTTAAAAAAAGTAAACAAAAAAAATCAAAAAAAGGTAAAAAAGTTTTCATGGCCAAACGGGCTCTTAAATTGAAACGGAGGGAGTATTTAATTTGGACTATAATAAGAAAGTTTTATGTGTGATTAATAACAAAAGGATTATTGTACAGTAATTAATAACGAAGAGATGTTTATAGGGATATTTACACAAATAGCCGGCCATAATCATTGTTTATTCTTTTTAGCCATATACAAAATATATACATTGATTATACATAATTATACACATGTAATATATAAAGATGCAAAAGTTATACCTCCCCCACTATTTTTAGCTTAGGCAGTCGGATGAACGGTAATTTGGGTTAATTCTTCGTGTTTTTTATATACTCCATAAAGTTACTTGCTTTAAAAAGCCATTTTTATCCTTAAATACCATTATTACTTAATATCGCCTATCAAATGTTATATTATGCTAAGATAAATTTTTTTCTTATCACCCAATCTAACATGATATTACCTAATGCGGAATTTTATGTTGGGATGAATTATTCGAGTTAATATTTTAAAAGGCTTTTTAAGATTTGTTTCGGTGCGTCGGTTACTATTAAAACGTTTCGAGAGTCATTCGTGGGACTTAGTTTTGTGAAACTTACGCCCAAGCGTCTGGTTGTGCGCTTGAAACACCCCTAACACTAATCGGTCAAAGCTCGCCTAATAGCTAGTTCCTAGTGCAAACCAAGCATTAAAATCCTTATTAGTATTGTTGAAACTCAAAAATCTTTAACAAATAAATTATTAAAATTCTATTCATCTATAGAAATATGAAGATTGAGACTAACACAAAATAATGAGCCATAATATTTCATATTTATTTAATCAAAATCATTCTTGTTTAGATGTTGGATATTAGTTGGGAAAGGCACTGCGTAATTTACAATTTTAGTATCTTAAAGGACATGAAATCTCGTCGTGCAAAGACTAACTAATTTCACGAAGCCAATTTTTATTAACTAGTATTTATAAATGTGCGTTGCATGTTATTAATGACACGTGATAGTTTAAATATTTATTTATATGAAGAAACAATAAAATTTAATTAATGAGAGAAATTTTATGTATAATAATACAAGAATCATCTAAATGCCGGAAAATATTACTACATTAGCATAATTCGTGAATTCAAAATGAAAGGACATCATCAGAACTGACACAGATGATTAATTTAGTCATGTTAGTTAGATAATTATGTATTAATAGTTTAAAAGTATTCAATGTGATGG
This sequence comes from Nicotiana obtusifolia, assembly GCA_002018475.1. Taxonomy (NCBI): domain Eukaryota; kingdom Viridiplantae; phylum Streptophyta; class Magnoliopsida; order Solanales; family Solanaceae; genus Nicotiana; species Nicotiana obtusifolia. The sequence goes on along the minus strand of MCJB01009689.1, from coordinate 43,837 downwards.
TATCTTACCGAATACTTCTTTATAGACGATATTTTTTGTGTGTATGTTTCCTTCTAATGCTTTTGTTGCTCTGCCATAACCATAACTCTTGTTGTCGATATTCCTCTTGAAAGTACAACATATAGTTGCCTATGCAAGAAAATTTATTGCGATAAATATACAATAATTGCAAAATATAAACATACTGAAATATTTTCACACATATTTAAAGGATATTCTTTAGTTTCGGAAGACAAAAGTTGAATTCAGAGATAAAAATATACTTTAGAAGCACATTAATCAGTAGCATAATTTTTTCATGTATGATGCTATTGTCAAAACTTTTATAGACCATTCGTGTGCTATTTCATAAGCTATTCGGCGGATCTAAAATTTTCAATAGCATGATGGGCATATTTTCTTCAAAATCAATCTATATACAACGGAATATCAATTTAACTTAGTCTATTATATATACGATACACTAATATACGTAAGAAATAATAAACTTGACAACAAACATGTATGGTAGAAGGCGATTTGGTATTAAAGTATTTAAGTATTATTTTTGGTAATAATTATTGGTATAATCTTCTGCTGAGTCAAAAATTAAAAAATATGTTACTTTTACCATGAAATTTGCCATCAAGCTTTTATTTAGTTGATCAACATATTCATTTGTGCTAGCTAAAATAACTTTTTATTTTCTATCGTGCAATTTGCAAAATGTGTTTTAATCGAATGATGGAAATATTACCCTTATTAAATGCACTACTATTTCTATTAGGGTTGATAACTAAGTATTTTGGAAGAATCAAATCATCTTTTATTGGATGTTCTTTTTCGTTTCCGATACGAAGAAATAAGTCACTGAATGCTGGATGTTGTTCTTACTTTATATTTCTTATCAGTTGATTCTTATTCATTTGAGGCCATAAGTATAATTTTGGCAAGTTAACTTTTAAAGTTTTTGCTTTTGTCGATTTTGAAACTATTGGTAGTATTTGACATAAATTACCTCCCAAACCATTATTTTTTCACCAAATGGTTCATTGAAATTCAATATATCTCTAGAACTCCGGGCAATTATTTCGATCGTTTGACACTTAGTGATAAATGCTTCATCCTATCGTATCAATTTTGCTTTCCTTATTAGCAGTATTGCGCTGCTTTGATATATTTGTGATGGTCATTTCAGTTCTTTTAAGAGGTAAATCAAACCTAAAGTAGGTAGCCTCATAATAAAATTATTGCCGGTACACCGCTTGTTATTATTGCTAACAGTATCATGCTTGTGGTCTGACAATTGCAAGTAATGCATGACATAAAAATATTATTTCGATTCCTCCGGAGGTATCTACAAAAGAAAATTCCGTTGTACCAAAGTCGTCTCTTTATAATATATTCTTGAAAGTTTTTTCTTGTTCAAGATTTAGCTTTCATTGTGCTTTCTCAGACACTTGTATGGCGTTTTGAATCTTAATACTATACTAACCTTTTGTACTTTGTGTTCTAATTTTTTTTAATTCTAACGCTCTTTTTATGGAATAAATCTATGTACCTCAAGGGGTTGTTTGGTACAATGGTGGATATCTCATGGGATTAGTTATACCACCTTCGATATGGGATAACTAATCCCACCATTTTAGTGTAAAAATTATCCGATATTAGCTTATACCCCAAATTAAACATGGGATAAAGTTAATTTCAAACTTTATCTCGTCATTATTATCCTTATCTCTTGTACCAAACGGCCCCTAAAATTTTTTTTTAACTTGAAAAATAATTTTACAATATGATGATAAAAAATAATTAAATTGGACTCTCTTACTAAATAATTAATTAATTTTTTTAATTATTTGGTCTTAAATAAAAAATAATTTATTTTATGTTGATTCATATTTTAATATTAGTTCATCTCTTATTTTAAATATAACGAAAAGGATAATAAATTGAAATTGAAAATAAAATTCAACCTCCAATAAACGACGATCCGTCAGATAAACTTACATATGCACTAAACATTTATTATTTAGCTAAAATTCTTAACCACAATTTGCATTACAAAGATCTGTTTTCTTCCTAACAATAGGCTAACAATATAAAACACAAAACTTATATAGAGAATGTATTGCTTTCCAATTAAAATTGAGAATGGTCTAGACACCATCTGCTCTTATTTTTCCTCGATTAAACCTATTAAACTGTTAATCCTAATGTGTTAGTTTACTTTATAGGAGTGTTTGTCTCCTCAATAAGTTCTCAAACTAAATTGGAGACACAGTTCAAATTGAAAAAGGAAAAGCAGATCAAGTTATTCAAATTTATCTGAGTACATATGATCCGAAAATAACTGTCTGCATATAGTCGAAGAAATATTTAAGGGCATAAAAGTCGATCAACATATATACTAAAAGCAATAGGATTATATGACTAAAAATATGTCTTTATCCCCAATCGGATTCATCTATTTTTTTGGATGATGTTTACAATTTGGTTTCGACAATGAAATAAGACCATATTTAAAGTACATATTTATTTAAACTCCATATTTATCTCAATATATATTTTTTTACCAATGTAACCTATTGATTTAATGGAAAGCTTGATGTAATTAAGGCTATTTTTGTCTACTAATTTACTTTAAATACTTTCAAGCATAAACATATAATACTATAGGTTAGCAAGTAAACCTGATACATTTACGAACACGTTAGGTTTCCTTTTAGTATAATCAAAAAAAAATTTCCTTTTTAACATAAAATTATCCTTGATGTCCAATTACTTTGAGTTCATGTATTATGCTAACATATGATATCAAATTTAGTGTTTTTCGATATAAATAACTTACTAAATTATTATGTGCCATTGTTAACGTACAACGCACGTTGATAGAAACTAGTACTTCTTAATCTATTACTAATTTAATTTGAAAACATATTATAATGTCCTATTACTAATCTAATTTGATAATGTATTATATTTTCCAAATTAATTTATTAAAAGGAGAACCTATATTATTATAAAAATACGAATACAAAATTGATAGACCAAAATTACCTTAAAATATTAAACAAAAGAACTCACATGGAAAGGACATAACTGTAATAATCTATTTTTTGGGTTATAACACCTTCTATGCTGATTTTTTTTTATAACATTTAATATAATATTAATAAAATTTTATCTATTAAATTCTTATTAAAAATATGTAGGAAGGTTTAATAAAATCAATTCCACAAAGATCCTGCATATTAGATATACATTACCACCCTATTGTAATATTCCACATGAAATAAGGGTATTTAAGTAACTAGCCTAATAAAAAATAAAACCAAAAAGAAAAAAAAAAGAAAAAAAGAACGGGAAAGATGCACAAAAAGGGCCGAAGCCCACCAGATAAGAATCTGGTAAAAAGGAAAACAAAAAAAAAAAAAAAAAGGAAGAAGAAGAAGGAAGAAACGAAACAGAAGGAAAGAAAGAAAAGGATTAGGGGAAAAGGATTTTAACGTAAATAGAGTTCCAATCAACTTTGAATTTGCACGACCACTCCAAACATTATCAGTTTCAGCAGCAAATAGAGAAAAGGAGATTAAGGAAGAGGAGCAAGACGCATCAGTTCCTTTTCTTGAGTAAAGGTACTCTGTTTGGCATCAAAGAGTTACAACAAGAAACTAAAAGAAGTAACAACGTAAGTCTTCTGGAAGAATTTTGGTTTCATATTGTTTAACTCTTCAATTGGAATACTAGAATTTAGTTTGGTATTTAACTGTGGTGGGTAACAGTAACATGAATTTTCATGGTGAAATAAACTAGTTCATGAATAACCATGAACCTGGAATAAATAATTTTTTTTAAAAAAAAAAAAACTATTAAGACTTAGTTTTGATAGCATTATAGGTAGTCTGATAGATGGTATTTGGAGTGACATTGAGACATGGGTAATCGGAATTGTGATTCGCTATCACTTAAATTTACTAAATTTCGTGGTTAGCAAACGGTAACATAAACTTATATTGATTTATAGATTTCACACGAATCGAACACTTGGATCGATAAGAAGGCATACAGATTGCTTGAGGTGTTTGGTATTGCGTCACGAGTACTGTGAGTAGTAATCGTACAACAACTTTTGTTTTCATAACCTGCATGGTTTATACATGATTTTGAAAATAATACTTGTTACCGAATATTTGAAATTTGCATGTGGGACAAGTCCTTTACTTGATATGGTACTAAACATCTTACTTGAGATGTTTACAATTATTTAAAACGCTTCCACTGTTACTAGACATGTTTTACTGTTATTTGAGATGTGATTACTGTTACCGAAATGAGATTATATGATTTGATAAGAACTGAAATGCCCTATATTGTTTTAAAATAGTTTCTACGAGTATATACGGATTACAGATACAAGTATAAATGGGAGTAGACATTGAAGGATCCCGTAGCTAACGGCGGGTTCGTTAGACCTGGTGCACCTTGCAATTATCGATTACAGTTATAGCCCTTGCTAGTGGGAAGGTAGAACTAGCATACCGTTATCGATTTCCCTCGAGTAGGGACTACCGTTATATATGACTTCTGGTAAAGAAGTCCACGGTTATACCGATTACATGATTCGTTCATTGAAACCTCCCAAAAATGTGAATACTGATATTATACAATTGTTACTGAGCTTATTATTGAATTATTTATTATATTTTACTACAAGAAAAGCGTGATGAGACTGAAAAAAAATTATTTATTGTTTCTGAAAGAGTATTTTTATGTGATTTTCTCTTTGAGATACTAGCATGTTTTCTGACTTGTCCCCAAATAAAAACGGTTGTGGTTAAGTATTATTATTCACTGAGCTAGCGACTCATTCCCCGCTAATTGTTTTACAGAGACAGCAGTTGACGCAGGCGAGGATCCCGTCAATTAGAGCGCACAGGTTGACATTTTCTCGGTGCGCCTCGCACTTGTTCGCGTGGGCATAGATTTTCTAATTGTGATAGTCTTTTTATTGAACTCTTAGAGCCGCTCCATAGTCATTATTTAGTGTTATGTGTATTCTTTTGTTATAATGGTTTTATGTCGAGTATCGTTCTCCTTTATCAAAGTTGGAGATAGATTAGTATTTCTATTGGTTAGTTGGTGGTTTAGTTGTATTGGAGACTTGTATTTGGTTAATTGACGAGTTGTCAATTGTTTGGTTTATTATTAGGATGTTTGGTTGTTGGTTTGAGACAGGAAAAAATATTTAGATGGTCCAAAAACAGGGGAAACTCTGTCCGATTTTCTGTAAAATTTCCGATGAGGCTTACTTGGGAGCACTTGCTCCTAAGCGCCGGTCACAATCCTAAATTGGATCGTGACACCTATAATGGCCAATACCAAGAAAAAATATAAGTAATGTTAAAAGGAATGCATAAAGCGTTGAAATTAAGAAAAATATCCCAACGATAATATATTTTTATATTATATTTGAATTATTTTTCTACTTAAATAATTTATTTATCAATTTTATCATGTATATTAAAAAATATACCCAATTGTTAAACAACAGCTAAGAAAATATTTAAGAATATAAATATATGAGAAAGAGAAAGAAATATGGTTGGCAAGGTCAATACTACTAATGATTCTGCAAACATAAAGATTTAAAAGTAAAATGTTAAATCGATCTTTTTATTCTTGAAAATACAATTTGAATAAAATTATAATTAAGCATTTCATTCAGAAAAGGAGACGAAAATATTATATACGATGTTGAATCATAATAATGTCATAACTAATGTGAAATATATGAACAACGAACAAAAATAAACAAATAAATTAGATACATATATTGTAGTATATATTCTAAAACTAATAGAATTACAACGCTAATATCTAAAATTCTGGTTATATTTTTTTATTGTGAGTTATTATGCTGTAAATAGATAGATTGAGTCTAACACATTTTACTTGAGATGCAGGGTCAAACCGATATTTCAATATTGTACTTGAAGTTCCAATAATATTTCACGTCAAACTCTAACTTTTTAGTCAAAATACTAATTACAAATAACTGTTTCAGCATTTGAAATACTAATTCCTATTATTGTAATTTGTAAGTAAGGTAGATAAACAAATTTAACGACAACTGAGATCTTTTTCAGCAGAAAGAATAAAAGAAGAAAAAAGAAAAGGAACAGCAACTGAGATTTTTATCTGAACCATCTGTATATAGCACCATTAAGCATGTGCACTTCTGACATTTTAGAGACGAATAATTATTACATCCACCATTTCTTCTAATCATAAATATATGGTCGATAAATTTTGAAGTCTACAGAGTTATACTGTAATTAATTAGCACCATTTACCATAAAGAGTAATCAATGAGATTAGTGGGCTTTACTCTACTAATTAATAGCATAATATTAAGTTGATTAGGTTTACTGTTTCATTCCGAGAATTTTTCATAAAAGAATACAGTATAGAGCCTAGTTATCATACGTAGTTATAATTTGTCTAATTATCATTGGTAGTTACAGTTTAATGTTACCACATTGTATTATTTGTATTCAGACGCGCAACGAATACATCTTGTGTCAACTGTATTTGTTCGTGCAACGAATACAAACTGTATCAACCGTATTCCTTTGCGCAACGAATATAACCAATCCGAAATACAGAGGTGTATACAAAGGATACAATATGTACTCGTTCGCGCAAAGAATATAACCTATGTAAAACACAAAAAATACAAAATATAAAATATTCTTGTTGAGAATGGAACTCAAAACCTTTACTTACTAAGCAAAGGTTAGTATTATAGGTAGATTTACTATAAAATTTAAATATAATTACGAATAAGTTATTTTTTTAAAAATATAATTACGAATAATAAATACAGTGTATATATTTGATGTATCGCATAAATTTTCCTTCATCGTTAACAGAAAGTTATCGACTTCTCCTACTCTCATTTCACATGAACTTTATGATCTCTGGTGTACAAGATCCTGAATGCTCATTCATAACTATATATTAAAAGTTCAAGTTCAAACGAAAAGATTTGATATACAAGTGGAAAGTTGATTTTCGAAAGGAATCTAACTCACGCGTTGTTGTTTCAAGTCTTTTTCTGAAAACAAGATTTACTGAGTTACATGTGAAGTAAAAGAGAGTTTAGTACTCTGCCATGATCAAAATGCATAGACCTTTTCCCCACCAGCTATCTTTCTTTTCCAACCACAATATAGAGTTTAAGTTTTATGTATTAAGGCCTCTTTTGTTTATAAAAAAAGAAAAAAAATTAAAAATATATTTGTACATGAAATTTTATAAGTTTTTTAAAAAAAATTCGAAATGAGTTTTTCAATTTTTAGAAAAACTTTTTTTCTCACTCACAGGACTGCAATATTTTTTTCAAGTGAAATGCATGTCCAAATATAATTTCAAATTCCAAATATCATTTTCCAACTTAACTTCAAATACTACTTTGTTCAAAAATTATAATTTTTGTGTCCAAATGCCTACTAAAATTATGAGTGTCAAATGGGCAGGTTGGGCTAATTTTGGGCGGATTATAATGGACTTAGTCAACAAATGGGCGGGTCATCGGCTCTCCCAAAAGTAACTTGGACTGAGATGAGCAGGGCCAAGTTGAGCTAAAATTTGGGTCATAGCCCAACCCGCCCAACTCTTACCAATCTTTAATTAATATGTATTATTTTCTTATAAATTGTTTAATTATCAAATAAGACTTTTTTTCTTTTGTTATGGTTATATATAACATATCAAATCAAAAAAATTATTTTAAAGATGTTTTAGCAAAGTTACTCATGGTTCAATTTGCGCTAAAAATCAGCCCAACTTTAGATGGACTACAGTTGGTTGGGTCAAGATGAGTTGAGTTCAACAAATGGACGGGTCAATGACCAGCACAACCTTGAGCGGTTGAGCGAATCAAATGGATTTGGACTCAAATTGTCACTCCTAACTAAAACATTGATTGATAACCTAATAAAAATGATACTTAACCTACTATTACTGATTAAGATTCATTGATAATAACTTCATTAATGTACATAACTTAAATCCATACCGTACAAAATACTACTTTAAATATTCAAAAAGATACTACTTAGAGTATAGATCCATCAAGTATTCTACAACAACGTAAAAGAAACCAAGTAAAGGCAAAGAAAATATAAATCACACCAGTGAAAATATATTAATCAAGTTGGGACTCAAGAATAAAGTCTATAGAAGATTAAATATTCAAAAAGATAAACCATATTATGAAAGGAAACATATTCAATACATTGTAGTTTGTTACTCATAGTCGTTAGAATACTTTGTGTCTTGCTAATGAAAATACTTGAAATAACTTATTTTAAGTAGAAGTAGCATAATAGGTTTTAGGAATTAGTATTTTGAGTTTAATTACTTGTTTGCTTGTAACAGTTTTGAGAAAATGACGCTCTACAACCCTTCAAAAATTTTATTAGCCCATGTTTTCTCCATTGACCCGAATAGCCTTTAGGCCCAATTTATTAACAAGTTGTAGCGACTTTTCTCAATACATAGATTTTCCTCCTCTTGGACCCCTAGTTTCTCTACCTAAGGTATAGTTCCCTTTCCATGTAACTTTTTTTTTTTTCTCTTTCTACGTCTCCCAAGGTATAGTTCCATTCCTCACAACTTTTCTTTTTCCCCACACGTTTTACTTTTCTCTCTCTTCCATTTGCATTTACATTTTATTTATTTTTTTGGTTACTTAGTAGTTAGCAAGTGGCTTTTACAAAGACACTTGTATAAATCTGGACATGCATTTTTCCGCTATCACAATTCATTTAACATCCACCCCTTTCCTTATATTCATTTATTTTCTTATTGATTCATTTTGTAATTTTTGAGCTATTACTTAAAAAAATGGAGAAACACAATAATTTTGGTTCTTCTTATTATTATGTACAAATGTTTGCTTCTTCGTCTTATTTTTGTTTATGTGATTGCTTGTTCTTCGTCATATTCTTTTTCGGGTCCTAATGATATTTTATAAGTACAGATCTTTTGAAGTGTGTATTGGTGGTGAGTTAAAATTTTAACGGTGTTTGGAAGATACAATATAATTTCATATAAAAGTTTTATATACACATCTTATAAAAGTTGTATATGCAATGTTATATGTATATAATTACATTCTGTGTGATAATGTTATTATAAAAATCGTATATAGATTATTTTACAATATATAAAAATTATATATACACCATTACATTGTATAAATTTGGCATATAAATTATATCCTGTATTTTCAATGTATATTATAAAATGTTATAAAATGTATAAAAATTGTATATATACTATAATATTGTATAAATTTTGTATATATAGTGTATCCTCTATATTTTAGTGTATCCTTAATGCATCGTTAGAGAAGAGGGTGTTCTTCTCCCCCAGTCCCCAGTTTGTGGGAATTTGGGGCAAACTTATGTTGTCCCCTCAGAAGATCCGCAAAGGAGGAGGAGCGTTACTTTCTCAATCTCTATCGCATGCAATTTGCTATCCTGACCGGTGGAACTTGCTAACTATTTGAAGCCAAAGAGGATTGGGAAAAGATACAGGCTCTCTCGGGAGAGTGCTTGTTGAACAATGCTATGCACAACGCCACAACTGTACATTCTTCACTTCTTTTCTCATTTCTTCTGTCTTTAACTGAAAATATCCTGAGTTTGCCTTTCTTTTTTCGTAGGCCAATTTCCTTGCTTCCGAGGGCCTCCAGAGGTTGATTCAGGAGAAAGAAGAACTTACCTCCGCACGGGATCAACTTTTGGCCGAGCGGGAGTAAACTGTTGGTTGCCTCTCAGAATTGGAAGCCAAAGCTGCTGAGGTCGTTGTGTTGGAGACTTGTTTGTAGCAAAATGAGCAAGAAGTGGAAACCCTTAGCCAAGAGATTGGCCCGCTAAGGGTTCAATTTGATGAGGCCAAGGCCAAATTGGCTGAAGTCCATAGTGCCCTTCTTGCTGCAATCGATCGCGAGGCTATCTCCGTTGAGAGATTGACCAACCTAGAGGCAGCCTTGAACTCCAAAACTGAAGAGCTTGCTGCTGTGGGGGTGAAATATGCCCAATTGGAGGAGAAGTATAAGAAGACCATTGAGCATAATAAAATTTTCAGCTCTATTGTTCGCGAACTTGATGTTAGCCTCAAGTCCATTAGATCCGCCCGGAAAAACCTTTCTGTCGAGGTTATCCAACTCAAAGAAGAACTCAAGCACCGAGCGGCTTCCTTCATTGTTGAGAAAACTTATGTTATGTACAGTATGAGGAGAAACCTTGGAAGATTCTAAAGCGGGTGTCATTGACTTTGACACGAAAATTGCTAAGGTCTGTGAGCTTGAGTTAGCTGCTAAAAGAGGTCTCCCGGCAGGGCCTGATGCTTCTGGTTCTGAAACCTCGAGAACTGGAGAGGAAATAGAAGGCGAAGATGTTGAATGGCAAACTGATGAGGGCCAAGATGTTGAGCCATCGGCGGATCTACCCACTTCCCCTAGGGGAGCAGACACTTCTCTTCCTCCGGGCTTCGGAGATGCAGCAGTTTAGCTTTTCCTTTTTCTTTGCAACTTTTTAACTGTGCCGTTTTGGCATATTTATTGTGAATAAAAATATCTTTTGCTCAAGTATTGCATGAGTCTTTCTGTGTTCTTTCATCTGAACATTTATGCAAGTTCTAATCTTTGCATTCTTTCTTGCTGAAGTGTTTTGCGCAAGTTTTACTGTTTGCGTCAAATTATGTAAGGGCTTGGGTGTATTTTTTCCCAAAAGCATTTGGATTTTGGGTACAAGTTCTTCTGAGATCAACCCTTTATCGTGAGGGTTTTTATAAGAGAGGGCCCTCTTATGTTTACGGTGCTCTTAAAGAGGACGTCTCCTGTTTATTATGGCACTGACATTTGAAGTACTTGTTTAACTTTCAAATGAAAAAATCAATTCATCGTTCTGACAAGAAACAAGATGAAAATAAAAGGACTTTACTTTATTCCTTCCTTTTTTCAAAAAGTATATAAGCATTCCTTATGCTAAAAAGAAATTGTCATTTCCTATGGCTAACTTGTACAACTTGTTTCAATGGGGCTGGTCGCGCAGTCCCCGTCTCGATGATACAACTATGTTCCCAATTTTCATGTTCCGGTCGACATGGCAGTCATTGTTGTCGTATCCTCATATCATTCCCTCCCAGTGTTCGAATACGAATTGGAACACTGAAAGTTTTGCACCTTCGAGGACTTCACTAATGAATTGCTAGACAATCTTCAGCTCGACAACAAACTTCATTTCCCCCTTAGGAATTTATGCTATCGAGCAAAAGACTATCTAACAATCCTTCAGTGGTTTGCACTTGTGAGCGGTTGGGTAATCTTTGCTTGATAGGAAACTTACTTTCCCCGTGGGAACTTTACTATCGATCCAAAGATTATCTAACCGCTCCGGAGTGGTTCTTCGCTTATGTGCCTTGCTACTAAAGGTCTTATTGTTGCTGTTGAAACCTACTTCGCAGTATGCTTTCTATTGTTGTCTCATTAAAAATCTTTCCAAAAAAACCCAATTGGGACAAAAACTGAACGAAAGAAAAAAGAGTACAGCAAATACTTTCAGTACAGGTGATATTCGTCTGCAATAATACCTCTTGAGGTGTTGCCACATTCCAGTTGCTGGGTAACTTTTCTCCATCTTGATTCTCCAACTCGTATGAGCCTTTCCCGGTGACAGCTGAAACCTGGTAGGGGCCTTCCCAGGTTAGACCTAGATTCCCTTCGTTGATTTCCTGTGTTTTGAGTTACTTTCCTTAGAACCAAGTCTCCCCCTTTGAAATAACAGAGGTTGGCTCTTTGATTATAATATCTTTCCATTCTATGCTTTTGGGCTGCCATTCTTATATACACCAAGTCCCTACGCTCATCAAGTAGCTCCAAGTTGACTAACATCGCTTCCTTGTTTGTCTTTTCACTTGCTTGGAAATATCTCAAGGTAGGCTCTCCTACTTCTACCGGGATTAAGGCTTCTTCTCCGTACAAAAGGGAGAAATGAGTTTCTTCTGTGCTTGATTTGGCCGTTGTTCGGTACGCCTACAGCACTCCAGGCAGTTCTTCAAGCCATTTACCTTTAGCCGCTTCCAACCCGTTCTTGAGATTTTGTATAATCACTTTGTTTGTTGATTCCGCTTGACCATTTGCGCTCGGATGATAGGGAAAAGATGTGATTCTTTTGATTTTCAAGTCTTCAAGGAACTTTGTGACCTTTGCTTCTATAAACTGTGGCCCGTTATCGCAGGCTATCTCTTTTGGTATACCAAATCTGCAAATTATGTTCTCCCACAAGAAATCCACCACTTCACTTTCGCCGATCTTATGATAAGGACCTGCTTCAACCCACTTAGAAAAATAGTCAGTTAAAATTTAAAAAAAAATCTTACCTAACCAGCGGCCGACGGCAGTGGTCCGACGATATCCATTCCCCACTTCATGAACAACCATAGATATAGAACTGAATGTAATGGTTCTGCTGGTTGATGTACCAGTGGTGCGTAGCATTGACACTTATCGTATTTTTGCACGAAAGCTTTGGCGTCTTGTTTAATTCGGGGCCAATAACATCCTGCCCTTGCCAGTTTTAGTACTAAGGTATCTGCACCCAAATGATTTCCACATATCCCTTCGTAGACTTCTAGCATAACATAATTAGTTTCGGACGCTCCCAGCACCGAGTCAGCAGGCCTTGGAATGATTTCCTATATAGTTGGCCTCCTTTGAAGCTATATCCTACTGCTTTGGTACTCAACGTCCGGGACGCCTCGGAGTCTTCAGGAAACTTCCTGTGCTCGAGATAATCGATGATCTCATTCCTCCAGTCCCAAACCAAATTAGTCGTATTTACCTCATAATAGCTATCTGCGTCCAGAACCGAGTGCATGAGCTGTACTACCATCCCGGATTTCGATCCCTTCATTTCCGTTGATGAACCGAGGTTAGCTAATGCATCTGCTTCTCCATTTTCTTCCCTCGGGATATGAGTAATCGATCACTCTCAGAATCGAGCAATCAGAGCCCGGACCTTCACTACGTATTGTTGCATGTGCTTCTTTTTGGTTTTAAAGATCACGAATACCTGATTTACCACCATCTGGGAGTCGCATTTGATTTCTATGACCTCGGAATCTAGTCCCTGGGCCAGTTCGAGTCTTGCAATCAAAACTTCGTACTTTGCTTCGTTGTTAGTTAAAGGGACCGTTCTTATGGCCTACCTTAAGGTTTCTCCAGAAGGCGTGATTAATATTATGCCAAGCTCGGACCCCCTTACGTTGGAATCTCCGTCCGTAAGTAAGGTCCAAACCCCCGATGTCGATTTTGACACCATAACTGCTTCTTTGGTTGCTAGAGGCAGCAATCCCACATTGAAATCAGCCACAAGATCGGCCAAAATTTGTGACTTAATCGCAATCCTAGGTTTATATTCTATGTCAAATTCACTCATTTTGATGGCCCATTTGGCTAATCTACCCGAGAGTTCAGGTTTGTGAAGGATAATCTGCAGGGGAAAGGTGTTCACCACAGCTATCAAGTGACATTGAAAGTAAGGCCTCAGCTTCCGAGCAGCGACTACGAGAGCTAAGGCCAGCTTCTCCAAATGCGAGTAGTGAGTTTTTTCTCTCGTTAAAATCTTACTAACGAAATAAATGGGAGATTGCGTACCTTCGTCCTCACGGATTAAAACGGCGCTTACCGCTACCTCCGAGACTGCTAGGTAGACTAACGATGTTTCATCTTCCTTCGGTTTTGATAGTAACGAAGGGCTTGACAAGTACCTTTTCAAATCTCTCAAAGCATGCTGGCATTCCAGGGTCCATTCAAAGTTGTTTTTCTTTTTGAGCAGCGCGAAGAAATGATGGCATTTCTCTGATGATTGGGAAATAAACCTGCTCAAAGTAGCCAATCTCTTTGTGAGCCTTTGAACTTCTTTCATGCTTGATAATTGTTCCGGGATGTCTTCGATGGCTTTAATCTTATCGGGGTCTACCTCAAACCCCCTTTGTGATACCAGAAATCCTAGGAACTTCCCAGAGCTAACCTCGAATGCGCACTTCTCAGGGTTAAGCTTTATGTTATGCTTCCTTAGGATGTCGAAGTTTCTTGCAAATGCTTAGATCACCTGCGTTCAAAGACTTAACGAGCATATCGTCTATATAAACTTCCATGGTCTTCCCTATCTGTTTTTCAAACATCTTGTTTACGAGCTGTTGATAAGCACCTCTAGCGTTCTTTAGCTCTAAGGGCATCACATATAGCAATATGTGCCAAAATTCGTTATGTAAAAAATCTTTTCTTGATCCTTCGGGTTCATCTTAATTTGGTTGTACCCAGAATAAGCAACGAGTAAACTGATTAACTCGTGCCCAGCCGTTGTATCATCATTTGATCGATGTTTGGCAGTGAGAACGAGTCTTTTGGGCACCGCTTATTCAAGTCCTTATAATCTATACACGTGAAAAATTTATTGTTCTTCTTAAGAACTACTACTACATTAGCTATCCAGTCTGGATACTATACCTCTCAGATCGAACCGATATCAAGTATGCAAGTTACCTCTCCTTTGACGAATTTATTCCTAGTCTCCGCAATAGGGAGTTTCTTTTGTCTTACCGGAGGGATGTCGGACCCAAGCTTAGCTTGTGTACAGCTACTTCAATTGGGATACCTGTCATATCCGCGTGTGACCACGCAAAACAATCAGCATTATATTTAAGAAATTCAATAAAGCCAGACCTGAGATCGTGGCGCAGTCCTGTCCCCAAATGGAATTTACTCTCCAAGAATTTTTCAAACAATGCAACTTGCTCGAGCTCTTCCGCTGTGGATTTTGTTGCATCCTTCTCTTCCGGTACCTGAAAATATCTCGACACCTGATAAGATTCTGATGCTTCTCCCCCTAGATAACTTCACTCGATTCAGGAGCAAGCGCTGGTTCCTGTAATTACTATGTTGCATACTCCTTCCTTTCGATGCTGGAGACCGGAATCGCATTCATCTCCCTTGCTGGCGATTGGTCGCCTCTTATCTGTTTGATTCCTTCCGATGTTGGGAATTTCAGCAATTGATGGTACGACTCTCATCTCGTGCAACCAAGTTCTTCCTAGAATAATATTATAACCCATACCACTGTCCACCACTTCAAAAAAAGTCGTCTTCATCACCCCTTCAGCGTTCGTGGGCAGTAGGATCTCTCCTCGGGTTGTCACGCTTGCGAGGTTGAATCCAACGAGGAGTTTTGTAGCCGGAATAATGCTTTCAGTAAGTTTGGCTTGCTCCAATACTCTCCATTATATGATATTAGCCGAACTTCTTGGATCCACCATAACACGTTTGATTTTAAAATCTAGTACATTTAAAGAAATTACCAATGCGTCGTTGTGCGGTAGCAACATTCCATCTGCGTCCTCCTCCGTGAAAGTGATGTCGTCTTCAGAGACTTCTCGGAGTCTCTTTCTATGGTTTATTGATACCTCCGTCTTTTTTGCTGTCGAGAAGGTAACCCCATTCATCTCATTCCCCCCGAAGACCATGTTGATCGTCTGCCGCGAGGGATCTTCTCCTGCTTTCGAGGGCTACGCGTTACCACGGTTGCGATCGTAGTTGTTCTTGGCTCGGTCACTTAAAAATTCTTTGAATGACCATTTTTCAGTACTGTTGCCACCTCTTCACGCAGATGTCGGCAGTCCCCAGTCCGGTGGCCATTTGTCCCGTGGTATTCGCACCACAAATTGGGATCCCTCTGGCTGGGATCAGACCCTCATCTGCTTCGAGATTCATGCTTCTTTAATGTTCCTCATAGCCGATACTAACTCTACTATACTGACGTTGAATTTGTATTTTGATAGCCTGGGTTAGGAAGGATCCCGTGTACCTAACGTTTCTTTATCTTGCAATGATCTGTTGTTCCGACCGCGATCAGTTCTTCTGTCGGTAAGGAACCTGTCTGCCGACCGGAAACCTCTGCCGCGTCCTTCGGTCAGTCGTAGGGCAAAAACCGGCCCCTCAAAGACCGTCTATCTGTGTAGAAATCATATTTTGATTTTTCTTTATTCTTTTCCCGACCTTTTTTCGACAACGGGAAGCCAATTTGATCATCTTCAATCCTTATCTTAGACTCGTACTAGTTGTGGACATCTGCCCAAGTCGCCGCTTGGAACTCAAGCAAGCTTTTCTTCAATTTTCGGGAAGCGTCAGAGCTTCTCGGATTCAGACCCTTGGTGAATTCTTCAGCCGCCCATTCATCCGGAACAGCCGGGAGCAATATCCTCTCCTTTTTGAACCGGGTGACGAATTCCCGTAGCAACACAGACTCTCCTTGTGCGATTCTGAATATGTCGGCCTTTCGGGCCTGCACCTTTTTGGCTTTGTCATGGGCCTTAATAAAAGAGTTCGCGAGCATCTCAAAGGAATCCATGGAATGCTCCGGCAACAACGAATACCACGTCAAGGCTCCCCTCGTGAGAGTCTCTCCGAATTTCTTCAGCAAAACAGATTTAATCTCATGGGGAGCTAAATCGTTCCCCTTCACCGCTGTTATATTGGTGGTAATATGCTCCTGAAGGTCTGAACTCCCATCATACTTCGGTACGTTGGGCATTTTAAATCGCTTCTGGATTAATTCTGGAGCTGTGCTTGGTTTGTACAGCAACTGAGTATACTTCTTTGAGTCTGGTCCTTTCAGCATCATTGGTGCACCGGGGATTCGGTCCATGATGGCGTTAACTTCCCTCGTAAATTATAGAAGTTCGCTCTAGAAGGGATCGTTCTCGTTGTTGGGGCCGGATCCACTCCTCCCAGCCCATCGGAACCAACCTCACCCCTAGGGTTGTTGTTGTCGACCCTCTGCGTTGTTTGATTAGCGGGAGCACCGGGAGGAACTGGACCTCATCCATTCGCGTTATTGGAAGCCCCCGACAACGCCTGCTTCAACTCCGTCATAACCTTATCCTACCGTGTGAGATGGCCTAGAATGACCGCTTGTTGCTATTGCAGGACCCTTACCGCTTCAACAACATGCTCCTCTTCAGCATCATCAGGAGTCGCCTCCCGAACATGTCGCGGGTACTGCCTGTCGTGGACCGACGTAACATCGTTTTCCTCATTGCGGGTGTCACTGACTGAATCCTCGTGATGAGGCTGGTCTCCTTGGGCCTCAAGATTGTGTGTGTTGTTAATACCATTATCTGTCATTTTTTGTGGTTTTTTGCTAAGACAAATAATTAAAACACATTAGTAAAAGAGGCAAGGATCAACTTAATTACACGGATGTCTAGGCCCCACGATGGGCGCAAACTGTTTGCCCGTAAAACGGTACAGTTAAATTTTTACGTGGTTTCTAGACAAATGAATTAATTCGATCCTAAAATAATAAAAGAATTGAAGAAATACGCAATACTTAGCCTTGAGATGAAGATGAAATAGCAGAAACAGTAAATCCGGGAGCGGACTTCCGGGCATAACAGTAATGAAATCGAAAAGTAAGAAGAAAAAATTATACAGAGCTTTGAATAGATTATGGCGTAAGTTTGCTAAAAAATTCGTGTCCTTTACAATGATAACAAAGCTCACTATTTATAGTTGCACCTAGGGAACTAGGTCCTAGGATCATGTCGTTTTTTAATGTCAATTATGAGGGCCATTGAAGAATGCGTAATGGTGAGCATAAATGACAAATTCTTTATAATGGCAATGTACTAAATGTTGCAGAATATACGCCATTAAATGTTACCGGGTGACAGACATTTATTACATCTTTATGAACATCATTCTTCCCGGTAACAGACAGTCTTTGATTTTAAATATATTGTGTCTTCGGTTCCATCGTATCATTCTTTTATATAGCATTGCATATTTTTACCCTATGCACATACTACTTAAAATTTTCTTTGACTTCTTTTTTCAAGAAAGTGAAAAAAGAGAACAAATAGAAAAAGTCCCGTGTTCTTTTTGTTATTTTCAAAAATTTTGCAAGAGTAACGATGAACCTCGAGTTTTATGAATAGTACAATATTTATACTAAGTATATATCTAACATTGATGTCAAAACAAAAAATATCAAGATTATTTATCCAACAATTGAAAGATATCTCGTGCAAAGCACGGGCCAAGATGTAGTTCAACTTTTTAGCTTTTCCTTTCCTTCTTTTGAAAGAAGAATTTTTTTGCAAAGTTCGCACGAATCACGTATTCAAGACAGTGGCTGAGGCATTATTTCACTAAAGGGGTTCAAAAAACAAAAAATTAAAAGATATTATGGCTAGTGGGAATTGAACCGGCGACGTTACAGAGGTTTTGAACCCTCTAGCTACGCATTTAGGCTGCGTAAACATAATATACAGAGGCACAAAACGGATTTTGCCTTGATATGTACAGTGTAATTTTTCGGCAAAGGGGGTTCGGATCTTCCGCCCCCTAAATCCGCCCTGATGCAAGAATACATAAATTTGTCTATATATTCTGTACATATGTATGATGATATGGAAACCAAAAGTTCAGTTAGCCTGCAATCAATAGCTGAATGAGCAGCTCATTTAGCAATCTGCAATTGCTTGTAATCTACATGCCTGCGCAACTTGATGGACTGCAACACATGTGCATAGCCAACAGGTCGCAACTGACTGTAACTCACCCACACACAAACTTACCAACACAGCCTTTACTTTCGGTTTAACCTCCGTTATCCAAAGTCTATTGGTCCGATTAAGCTGGATTCGCCCAGAGGCCCACTAAGGGGAGTAAAACTCTCCATACCAAAACCAGCACAACTATCTTTCCTGCAAAACAGCTAGTCAAGGTTAAATTAAGAATGAAAAGTATAGATTGAGACACGTGAGCTGCAGCATTCAAATGAAAAGTATGTAGCGTCTGGCTCCATGTTTGAGTAACAAGCAAGTGTACTTTTGACACTTGACATGGACATATTCAATCATGAATCCTGGCCTCTATTCCTTATATTTTGAGCTGTTTTAATCTTTTCAGAAACGTACGAGCAAGCAAATAGACACACTGAACGAGCGAATGTTTATAGAAGGTAAATACTAAACAAAAGACAGAAGCTTATGAGACAGACTATATTGGTAGCAATCCAAGCGATAAAATGATTGCTGCATCTGTGGTTTCTGTGAGAGACACAACTAACATCTTATTACTAATTTAATGTAGTTAGTAAAACTTATTTGATTCCCATAGGAAAATTGTCCTTCAGAGATTAATCTCCCAATCTTCTATTGCACACAAGCTTCCATGGAGATGTTTTACATCAATGAGGCTACTTTGGGGACTTCAGTTATTTCAAGTTAAGACAGAGAAATTAAATCAACAGATTCATAATATTGTTCTGTGCTTTAATAGGAGTAACTATTATCGGGCATTCTTGAAGTAAAAGCCCGGGTTTATGTCTTAGCGCCTTTGCTAACCCTGCAAGATATTTATGTTAAATCATTTTCTTTCACTACAATTTTCCATTTCATTCTTTTCTCTATCCCATTCTCCGCACATGGTGACAAATTTAAATACAGAACAAGAGTCAAAAAATCAGTGATTACTTCACATTTGGATTTCCACAACATTCAAGAAATTTCTCTCCAAGAATTATGAATGTACATATTCAACAAAATGGTGAAAAAGAGCAAATTTTAATTTTTCTTTTTGTGGTGTCTGTCCGAGGAAGACAGGAAGGTTTAGGGACTAAGGCATCATAACTGGGCCAAAACTCATTGCATAGCACATCTATCTAGGCAGTAAAAGTTAAAAACACATGCCTGCTTACCAAATTTCGAGCAGGTTGTCTTAATATCATTTCTCGTTTCTTGAAAATACCTTCAGTTCCATGAGGCTTTGACAAATCGAAAGATGCATCAGCAGCTAATGTTCTGACCTTTCAACAGCTTGTTTACCCTGCAAAGCTGCATGGCTAGCAAGTTGATATATCTTATCAAAATTCCATTGACTCATTGCCTCTTTGTCAAATATGGCATCTGATAGAACAACTGCTGATGCTCCTTGACCAATGTATTGCCCAATCAAATCTGTACCAAAGCACAGCTATCCATCATTTTTTTTTTTTTTGGGGGGTTGCTCTATCCAGCATTTCTCATAAAATGTTTTAGATAATAAATCTGCTAATAAAGATATGAAAAAGAGATGTGACAGATAAGAGAAACAACAGATTCTCCACATAAGGCACTTCAGTTATAAATAAAAACTCCAGAAGGTCTAATAAATCAATTCTTTTTTCACATTCTAAATCTGTTCAAAACATAGTAAACTTTGATTTGTGTGATGATTTAAGCACTTTTACACTCTTCTTCATCATATTTTTTGCTGCCTGGAACTCATTTAAGTTTTCCTTGTCTGATGGCGAGATGGTGGAAGAAGAGCCAAAGGCTCCGGCGACATTGCATTATTCCTTTCACTATCAACATATTCTCCCTAAGAATTTTTAAGAATCAAATTTCAGCAAAAACAACATTTCGAATTTCATTAGTATCAACAGGTGAAGCAGATCTTTCAATTCTACTTACAAATTAAAAGCACTGTGCAACTTTGAAATGTCCCTAAGATGACATTTTTGAAAATTGGCAGATGATTAATTTAAATGAAAAGAGTAATAGTTAAAACAAGGGCTTAAACCAAGAAATCTCTATTCAGATAACCAACCTATTGTTATGCCTTGTGATGCAACCATAGGGATATGAGAAAAAGGCCTTTTCAGGGCTGAAATGTACCCAACACCACCTAATGCAGAGACAGGATAAACCTATGTAAAGGCAGAAAAGAAAGTTTTAAAACGATCAGTACTAACTCAATCTTTATCAAGCTTCTCTACAAACAATTATATTCATTTCAATCGAAGGAACAAACATCTTAACATACATCACATTTACTTAGCCATTTGACCAATCCTATCTTCTGGGGAATACTTGTATGATTGGTTGAATGAAATATAAGTAAAGATGAGTCTTTTACACAATTCCAACAGCATATACCTGGACTGAATGTCAAGTTCCTGTGGTTGCCTATATATAACAAATTCCTAGAAATACTAACTACATAGCAAAAGGAGTTTAAACAATAAGCATTATTCATCACATCCTTTCATAGGTTAGCAACACAAGAATCCTACAAACTATACTGGTATACCATAGATCAAGGAACAAACCTAAAGAAGTCATGACTCACCTTGACAATCTTGGCACCTGCATTGAAAGCAGATAATATCTGCAGGATCACAAAATACTTGCATTACTCTCTTATGCCATTATAATCTGAAGATTATTATTACAGGAAGAAATCTTGTAGATACTCATGAAATAAGCCTGTCCCCATTGTGGGATACAGATGGACACAAAAAATTCAGCACTCGGTTGGGCCTCTGCCCTTTCCCAAGTCCTTGGAGGCAAGATCCTGATATCTTTTTCTGATCTAAGATCACAAGATGAATGAAGACCAAGATTTTCCAGTACCTCCGTGGGGGTCATTACCCCAGGTATATATAGAGCATCCCTCTCTGAGGCACCAACTAGAATATCCTGAGATAAAGAAAAAACATGTAAGTATCAAAGAAAAAGCAGTCTCCAAGATCACAATCACAATTACCATTTAGGCATATGACTTTGTATATATCCATTAACGACATTGGTGGGTAACAGAAACTGATCTTTCGTATAAGACAAGACATTTAAACAGAAATTTGGATTTGGCATAATATCTAAAAGGTCGAAACTCTAGTGCATACCATAACTGTTGCAGGACTCATCAGAAACTTAGCTCCAGACTTTATAGAATCTTTGGCATCTTTTGCCTGTAACACTGTTCCAGCCTGCAAACATAGAGAAGTATGTTTACAATAACAATTGGTAGCCTGCCCTTATTATGTTTTACATACAGTCCACAATACACAAAGTTGACATTATCGTATTAGGATGCTTCTTTGTTGGATAAAGATCTCCATGATACAAGAATGCCCTTACTGTTGGCATACCTGCTTATCCACAGACAGTTATCATGCCTCTGGAAAGAATGTCTTGCAAATCAAAAATAAAGAGAATCTACTAAAGAAACTAGAGTTTGCACTTAAACCAAGGGAAAGTTCAAAAAATATCACAATACAGAAACAGGGGAACTAAAAACCTACCAAGAAATAGACTCATTGAGGATCTTGAGGCTGAATTTATGCCACATTTTGATGGGTGATAAAAGGAGGATATGGTAGAGGGAAAGCCAAGGAAGAGTAAGACTTATTTCCCTCCTTGGCGAAGGAGAAGACACGACAAAGTAAAGTCGGGGGTGCATTTCAACCCCTCCCCGCCCCACCACAAAAGAAAAAAGAAGAAAGAAATTATAATAAAGGAGGGAGATGAATGTCTTCTACTTCCTTTCAGCTACAGAAGACTCCCAAAAAGGGAAGTTTTTCCAAAGAGAGGTAAAGCAACAAGTTCCAATTCTGATTTCCCTTCCCTTTCCTTGAACAAAAAATAGTGCGGATTAATAAAAGAAGCTAGTGAATACTTACTCCGAAAGTTTTTGTAGGATAATGATGTACTAGGTTTCTTAACACCTGCACAAAGGAAAAGAAGCACATAAGTTAGCCAAATGTTTACTTCTTTACAACATGAGAAAACACAAGAAACTGCATGTCTCAGAGTACCTCAAAAGCATCTGGAGTGGACACCACAATTTCCAGCTGCAATATAGAAGACAATGACTATCAGAACACCTCTGAGAAAGAGTAATCACATTCGCACTTAAGGAAAAGAAGAAGTGCGCACTAGCAAGGTATCATGGCATATGGAGGAACATTCGGTTACCAGAGTTTAAGGTTTTGCTAAGTCCTACCTCTTCTTTAATCTAAAACCTTAAAAGCAACAAGATCTTAATCTTGTGTTTTGTCCCAAAAAAATGAATTGCAGCCTTTCAATACAAATAAATATAGGATCGTTTCAACTATATCAACTAATAATCTAGAATTGGGCATTTAAGCATAAAAAAACACATGGCGGTTGAGATTCATTTTTCCAATTCAGGGCATCTCAAATACAGAAATTAAATTTTAAATCTCAATGAATTTTATTTTTCATAATCCAAGAGAGAAGAAACCTATACATGTATTCAAACAGCTTGAAGAACCAATGGTTTATCAATACTTCATTAAACAAAATTTGGTTTTGTATATGCATAAAGTTTTTATTCTAACAAACATATCATCCAATATATTATTAGTAGTTGCCCATAATATAATAATCTTTTAGTTACCACTTGTCTAAAAGAAAAATATCAGTCTCATATTCTACAGATCATAGAGATTTTCAACTATCATCTCTAAACCTATATCTGGTTAAACTTGGACAAAGAACTTGGGGATAGAGGGATAAGTATATCAGATACAAACTTACAACTGATATTCCACCATCCAATGCGGCACGTGCAGCTCGAGTCGCCAGGTCTGCACTAAACAATATGGGGAAAAAATTTTGGAGTGGAAAAATGGAAGTAACAAATTTACTAGAAAGTACTACTTTCATTCAAGATAAACTTTGCTAATGTCCAAATTATTAGACTCTGTCGCAGAAAAGTTACACAGTTCATCTCAAAGCATTAGCTTTATTTCTCGAAACTGAAAGGGAAGGAGGGATGATAAAAAATAAAAAAGGGAGAAAACAAGAATGGTAAAATGTGTTACTTTTGGGTTCGAAGGCAAGCAATAACACCAGAATTTTGAATTTCCTGCAACGCTTTGTTCGCTATACAATTTGAAGGCACAGAATTTGACTGCTTAACTGAGCTGCTGCAACAACAAGAATATGGTAATTTGTGACGTTGAGGGAAATATGTAAGAGGTAAACTAAAGGTTGCAATGGCCATGCTTTCAAGACCTGCAATGGAAATTATCCGTAAAGAAAGTTAATGAAATTATAAAGCAAAAGGATAGACTTTTTACATACGATTCGTTAAAATTCGTGCCATTTTTGGGTAAATTATTGTACTTATATTTGAAAGAAGTTTACATTACTTTAAATTTAGTTGATGCTTGTGTAGAGAGAGCAACGGCTCGTTTGGTACCAATACAAGTAACGTAGGTATTAGTAATACAGTTATTAATAATATAAGTATTATAGTACTGAGATTATTTTTTATCAAGTGTTTAGTTTAGTGTATTAAAAATTAGCTATGCAATAATCTAAGCTTGTGTTTGGTTTAAAACTGTACAAAATCTTCTTTACAATTATACCCTTGAATATTCTTCTTTCTGTATATAAAAAAATTTAGGTAAAAGGTTTGAGGGGCGGTTTAGTAATTTTAAGATCTTATCCAGGTATAGTTAATGCAGGGATTAGTAATCCCTTGGTTTCCTTGGTATTAGCTAAGCCCTCCTATGAGGTATAAGTAATCCATGTATTAGGTATGCATAAATTGAATTGAGCAACCAAACATTGTATTGGACGGATTAAAGTTTTATACAGAGATATTTTACTTAGTACAACCTACCAAACGACCTCTAAAGGAGGTGTTAAGGGGTTATCCTTTGGATCAATTTTGGATTAGCGAATATATAATGAGATTATCTATCCCACTTCTTATATGAAATAAATAATATTATTCTTTTAGTATTAAAATTATATAGATATTAATTAATACCTATAACAAAACATAGAATAAGTATAATATCAAATTTTATACTGGAATTAATATTCTTATGCTGAAATTAATTTGCGCGAAGTACACCGGTAGCAACTTTTAAGTCTGTTATTTAAAATATACTTACAATTTACAATATATTTGAAGATTAGTCAATTTATCTAAACTTAGGGATTAAGTATTCTGAAATTTTTGAGCTGCTAATTTGAAATTCAGGACTTAGTGGCCTAAATTCTTAAGGATCTCCTAGACAATTTTCTTAAGGGTTAAAGTCTAAACAAAAAAATTACAAAATACAAAAATATGTCTTTTAGTTTTTCTTAGGCAGCAATAATCCCCCGTGATTTTTCTTTGTGCCTCGGTTCTTTTTCAAGCGATGTAGTTTGAATCGGGTAGTTTTTTCTTTTAGAGAAGATTAGGAATTTAGGGAATAAAATGGAGGAAGAAAGATGAGATGAACCTAGGCACCTTTGACTTGTTTGATAGTAGCACATTTAGGCTTTGGCATGTTTAGTATCTTCTCTATGTCTTGAAAGTGTCCATGATGCCTTATTAAATTGGATACCATGTCTTGTGACGCTTGTGTCTCATTTACTTGACTTATGTTAACTTTGTGCTTAAAATGTTTGATTTGTCGATTTTAGTCATAAGTGGACATTAAATTATTTAGTTTTAGCTAGGTTATATGGAAAAGAGGCTAAAGAATATTTTGTTGAAAATAAAATTAAATAAATAAAATATATTTTGAATAATAGCTTAAACTATTAGATAATAGTTTAATATGTTAAATGATATGATCATACAATTCAATGGTATCAGAGCATACACAGGTCCTAAATTCTCGTACATAAAGTATAGTTAACTGAATAAAAGTATTATCGATTCAAGAATTTAAACTTTTAAATAAAACCATAATGACACATAACAAATACTCAGCAATTAATGACGAAACTCTTATAACTTTACAAGAGAATTTTTTTTTTCTAAAAACGGAAATGATAAAAGCAAAAACATATCACTTGCGGGTATCCTAACTGTTAGGTATGCCCGAATGAGATTCATCCAAGACTTGTGTATCAATACATTCATCCAAGACTTGTGTATCAATAATAACTTAACTACACGAGGCATACACATGATTATTACCACCCACCAATGTTCTCACAGCAGCCGTTATGGATGTATTGTAAGTTGTGGATATATTTTAAACATCATGCTTAAAAGTGGCTATCTGATTCCATTTTCATTCAGTATTCAGTATACGATTCGTTAAAATTCGTGCCATTTTTGGGTAAATTATTGTACTCATATTTGAAAGAAGTTGACATTACTTTTAAATTAGTTGATGCTTTTGTAGATGGTTAATAAGGGGTCGTTTGGTACGAATACAAGTAATGCAGGGATTAGTAATGCAGCTATTAGTAATGCATGTATTGTAGTGCTGGATTATTTTTTATCAAGCGTTTGGTTCAGTGTATTAAAAATTAAAAATGCAATGTATAATCTAAGCTTGTGTTTGGTTTAAACTATACAAAATCTTTTTTACAATTATACCATTTAATATTCTTCTTTCTGTATATAAAGAAATTTAGGAAAAGGGTTTGAGGGGCAGTTTAGTAATTTTAAGGTCTTATCCAGGTATAGTTAATGCAGGGATTAATAATCCCTTGGTTTCCTTGGTATTACCTAAGCCCTCCTATGAGGTATAAGTAATCGATGTATTAGGTATGCATAAATTAAATTGAGCAACTAAATATTGTAGTGGACGGATTAAATTTTTATACAGGGATTATTTTACTTAGTACAGCCTACCAAACGACCCCTAAAGGAGGTGTTAAGGGGTTATCCTTTGGATCAATTTTGGATTAGCGAATATATCATGAGATTATCTATCCCACTTCTTATATGAAATAAATAGTATTATTATTTTAGTATTAAAATTATATAGATATTAATTAATACCTATAACAAAACATAGAATAAGTATAATATCAAATTTTATACTGAAATTAATATACTTATCTCGGTACCAAACGTTCCTATTCTTTATTTGTGATTTATTTGCGATTTGCACTCTAAAATTGGTTTACTTTGAGTAACTAAGAAGTTGGAGGTTTTCTTTTCGAAAAAAATAAAAATAAATTGTTGAAGGTTATATGAACATTTAGATATTTGTGTAGCACTGCAATTTAAAAATAACTTGTTCAAGTTATACACACAATATATCAACTTCATTTTAGTTTGCCAATCCCCAACTTTAGATCTATATTTGAAAACTTTAGGCAGATGATTCTCTACTTTGATCTCACAAATCTAGAATTATTTTTTTTAATAGTTACTTAGTATTTTATAAACTTCGACTATTCTATAAGTAGAACCCTAATACAGCTAGTTGTGCACTTGTTAAAACAGAAAAAATTTAGCTGACATAACTGCTTTTTGGGCCAGCTATTAAATTATATCAGTATTTGAAATGTAATGAGATAGTCACTATTTGCGCGAAGTACACCGATAGCAACTTTTAAGTCTGTTATTTAAAATATACTCACAATTTATAATATATTTGAAGATTAGTCAATTTATCTAAACTTGGGGGTTAAGTATTCTAAAAATTTTGAGATGCGAATTGGAAATTCAGGACTTAGTGGCCTAAATTCTTAAGGATCTCCTAGACAATTTTCTTAAGGATTAAAGTCTAAACAAAAAAATTACAAAATACAAAAATAAAAAAATATATCTTTTAGTTTTTCATAGGTAGCAATAATTCCCCTGTGATTTTTCTTTGTGCCTTGGTTCTTTTCCATGCGATGTAGTTTGAATTGGGTAGTTTTTTTCTTTTAGAGAAGATTAGGAATTTAGGGAATAAAATGGAGGAAGAAATATGAGATGAACCTATGCACCTTTGACTTGTTTGATAGTAACACATTTAGGCTTTGGCATGCGTAGTATCTTCCCTATGTCTTGAAATTATCCGTGATGCCTTATTAAATTGCATACCATGTCTAGTGACGTCTGTGTATCATTTACTTGACTTATGTTAACTTTGTGCTTAAAACGTTTGATTTGTCGATTTTAGTCATAAGTGGAAATTAAATTATTTAGTTTTAGCTTGGTTATATGGAAAAGAGGCTAAAGAATATTTTGTTGAAAATATAATTAAATAAATAAAATATATTTTGAATAATAGTTTAAACTATTAGATAATAGTTTAATATGCAATTCAATGGTATCAGAGCATACATAGGTCCTAAATTCTCGTACATAAAAGTATAGTTAACTGAATAAAAGTATTCTTTATTTAAGAATTTAAACTTTTAAATAAAATCATAATGACACATAACAAATACTCAGCAATTAATGACGCAACTCTTATAACTTTACAAGAGAATTTTTCTTTTTCTAAAAAGGAAAATGATAAAAGCAAAAACATGTCACTTGCAGCTATCCTAACTGTTAGGTATACCTGAATGAGATTCATCCAAGACTTGTGTATCAGTACATTCATCCATGACTTGTATATCAACAATAACTTAATTACACGAGGCATACACATGATTATTACTACCCACTAATGTTCTTACAGTAGCCGTTATGGATATATGGTAAGTTGTGGATATCTTTTAAACATCATGCTTAAAAGTGGCTATCTGATTCCATTTTCATTTAGTATTTTCCCATTACGTTTTAAATACTGGCTAAATTTTAGTAAAAATAGCACGGGTTAGCCAGTTTTCGGGCTAGTAATTGAAAAATAGCTGGCATTGACAAAGTCATTAAAAAATAACCACTATTTTGCTGAAACACAGGAAAGTTCTAGCATAATATGTTGATTATGGAGCTTCTCTGCATAAACTTCCAGCATATTATGTTGGAACTCAAGTACACGAAAATTCCCGACATAATATGTTGGACATTTGAGGTTTTATGTATAAACTTGCAGCATATTATGTTGGAAGTCCAGTATATTATAAAATTTCATCACATTATGCTGGAATTTCATGTGTAAAAAATTTAAACTCCGGCATATTGTATTAGAATTTATATTTTTTTCTAAATTTTATCTTTATATGAAAAAGTAATCAAATTTCAATTAATTTTAAAACACCCAATTTTTTCAAAACTGACCCCCTTAAGTAGTAAAGTTGACTCGAGAAAAGAAAAAAACTATTGAAGTTGACCAATAACCCAAGCCGGATAGCCGGATCGCAAAACTCGGAATCGGCAATTATTAATTAATCAAACCAACCTATTCAGCTCGTTAAAGCTTTCTCATTGGCGTGTATTCATCACCTATCTCCCCTCCCTTAATTCCTAAGAAAGAAACAATTTAAACATACATACAAAAAAGGTAAGCAGCAAATTAATTATAAATACTGTAGAAAAGAACACAAATTCTCAAAGGAGAGGTTTTTCTTGACATTTTTTGGGGTTTTGAATTTTCCCCTACATAAAAATATTTGGGAATTTTCTCAAATTTTTGGGTTTCAATTTTGAGATTCAAAGTGGGTTTTGAGTTCAAAGAATATATATAGACTCATGACATCAACAACTTTGAGGAGAAGGCTACATCACGGGGATGTTGGTGGCAAAAAGAATGAGCATTTTGATTCTTTGGTCTCTGATGATGGTTTGAATGAGCCTTTACTTGGGTACAATAAATATGATGACAGTGATCAGGTAATTTCTGGGGTTAATTTGTAGTATTATTTGTGTTTTATAGGCTATTTGTTGATAATCTTTAGAATTATCTTGCTAAAATTTTGCCTTTTCGGAATGTTCTTGCTTTATTTTATGATAAGTTTTGCGGGTTGCAACTAATTTTGTTTTTAATAGGGTTTTTGATGATACTCTTCTTTGAATTATGTTGCTGAAACTTTCTCCTTTTTTTTTTGTGGAGTATTTGTGCCCTATTTTGTGATGAGTTTTATGGGTTTCAATTAAATTTGCCTTTTTATAGGTTTTTGTTGATAATCTTTTGAGTTATGTTGCTAAAAGTTTCCCTTTATGGGATTTTGTGCTTTGCTAGAGAAAATTTGGATTAGATTGTGAAATGGAAATTCTTTATATTATAGGTATGTACACTTGAAGATGTGTTGGATGAAGGGCGAAGGCAGGAACGTTTGCACTGGACACTGCTATTTTCTCATTTGATTTCTCAATGGGCACAATGGTTAGGTGTGATTTCATTTATTTGTGATTCTGATGTTATGATCCTTCTGTATTTTGCACAATGCAATTACTTGCCCACATATGTAGTTGAATTATCCGTAGAGCATGACTATTTGACTACACGGGTAGTGTTATCCTCCTGCTGAGTTAGTTAACCATTTTCTCTCCAATAATGATTTAGTTAATCCTTTGTTCTGGAGATAAAGCGGACCATTTTCTAGATGGAAATGTTCTTCACTTCCACTTGATACCTATTGTCTTGCTTTGCGTAAGTGCATTTGGAGACTTTAGGAGTTAGTAGTCATCACTAGTCAGGTCTCTCTGGTGAAAGATACCATTACTGTATCCAACGTAAAGACTTTCAGCTTGTGTTTGCAAATGCAAGCCTAAATTTGTCTATTCTGCCATCAGAAAGTGAAACAATTTTGAGTTCCACGTTAGTATATTCAGGTGTTTGGTATTTCTATATGGGATCCGTATTGACAACGTACCATACTATGCACTATTTACTACCTAAGGCATCATAATAATACTGTGGATAGACATCACCATTATAAAAAAAAATGTTGGTAGTACTTAAATCTCTGAGCTAGACATTAACATGAATTGTATACCACAGAGAAATGAAACAGTTGATATTTTAAGTATAACGGCAACCAATCCACCTTTGAAACCAGAAAATCCATTTCAAGGTAGAGAGTTTCAAATACACGCTGAAGGATCAGAGATGCAATTATGTTTATTTCCTTCCATCTTCCATGCAAGGACCTGGTGCAAGTTGGGCTCCACATAGAGATGAAGTGTCCCTGACTAGCATGGGATTGAGGCATACTAGTAGTTGTTGTTGCAGCAGTAGTTTTATTATGTAGTTGGTAAAGCCTTTTCTTGATACCCTTGTCCTATAAATGTATTTGACCTTTCATTAACTAGATTCCATCTCATTTTCCCTCTAGATAGTGTCGTCTAGGCCAAACCTCTTTCCTAATCTAGTGAGATTTCTTGGTATAGTTCTTTTAAAATAAGAGCACTTGGCTTTGCCCATTCACAAGGACTTGATTCTATGTCCAAACATCACATGCCAGTAGATGTGTGCCTTCTCATTCTCTTGAGGCATTTTCAGGAGTCTAAAATTGTTGTTATTCGTTTAGTATAGATCAATAGATAACGTAAGGTGTAGAGTAGCTGTCAAGCGAGTCCAACAAAAGCCAAAATTATGAGTTTGGTTCTAGAATCAAGCATTTTTTTAGGTTGCAGGGAAGTATGGCCGCAAGGCTTAAGTTTAAAGAAATTGATGGAAGGGCACCACCAAGATTGGAGCCTGTGGCTTAATTTAATCCATCATGGAGAAACTTACTAGGTCTAGAAATAGTAGAGCGATTTGCATAGTTCTAATCCAACTAGCTTGGTGTTGAAACGTAGTTGCAGTAGTAAATAACATGTTGAGGGTTTTATTGACTAATATGAGATATGGTGTTGAGATGACTGCCTAAAACTACTTGAATACAGGGCAGTCACAACATTATAATATGTCTATTTGTTTTGTCCTTCCTTATGGATTGATGATGAAAGCTAAATGAGTAGAACAAGAAGCATCATGTGAGAGGTTAGAGTGGGAGAAGACACAATGAAGAAGTGGAATGGTGCAGCAAGCAGTAAAATTACTTTTGGTATCTTGTTACCAATCCTATGTTAAAAAAAGATTCAGGGGCCATAGGGAAATGGAAAAAGGTAAGATGCCAATGCAGGGGGTTATGTAGTTTTCTTGAGGTGGAAGAAAGCAAGGATAGTAGGCTAGTGAAAAGCCTTTCTGTAAGTTTTAGCATCTTCACTCTTTCTCCACATGCCAAAACTCAAAAGGAAGATAGGCTTATGAGGATTCTGTTCTATGATGTTTCCCAGACGTGGTATTGGCCCAGAAGAAGGAAATACTTCTGATGGAATATAATTCAAGAAGTGAAATATAGCATCTAATAACAACTGAGAAAATGTTATAAAACATATGTAAGACTAATATCTTAGTCAACCTTGGACTTGATATTCTTGTCCTTGCAAGGGTCCAACTCAATGGAGTTATCCTTTTTGGATAAGCTAAATGGAATTAAATTAACTAGACCTCAAAAGTATTTCGGAGGCGACATTGTATAATTAAATCCTAAGAATATGGAATCTTAAGCATGAATATGCTGTTACAGTGCAGCAACCAGTAGCCTATTTATCGGGGCCCATTCATCGCAATGTCATAATCAAGTACATTAACTATTCTGGATACACTTCATTACTTTCTAGAGTGTATTGCTTGTTTTTCTTGCAGAGTTTGCCTTACTCTTAGAGCATCTATCTGTCTTGTTGTATCAGCAACTATTGATTTATGCATATTGGATTAGAAAATTAAAATCATCAACAAATATCTTTTGTTTTTTTCAATTTTTTATGGCTTTAACATTTCTGATTCATTCTCCATTGATCTTGCAGCAAATATTGTTTGTGTGTCTGGGTCACTTCTTGGCCGGATTTTTCCTTTTGCCTCAGCAACTCAAGCTGGATCAACAGCAAATCTTTTACCTCCTTTACTTAGCCCTTTACAGGTATTACATGAGGATTTAAAGAGCAAAATCTATGACTTCGCCCACCCGTTGTTTGCAGATATATGATGTTAACTTTCTTTGCTAAGTGTACATAACAAAAAATATAATGCAAATTTGGAAATTTATCAGCATACAGAAGGATTTCGGAGTAATTAAGGAACACATATGATACAACTGTTGCCTAAGCTATCCAAATCCATTCTTTTTTGCTGGACTGACAGTCTCCAGAGGTTTGATGCATGGAATTTTTGTGGCTTACCTTGCGATATGTAATTTGGCTTCTGAGTATCATCATGTCCATCACTTATTCTCTCCCCCCACCCCCACC
>MCJB01009689.1:0-10889 GCA_002018475.1 Nicotiana obtusifolia | reverse complement strand
CCCAACCAAAAAAAAAAAAAAAGAAAAGAAAAGAAAAAGAAACATATCCGTTAAGCTCATCCAGCTACCTGCCTATCATCCATATTTTGTTTCTCTGTTTAGTGATCCATGATTTCAGTCATTCATTGCCTTATATTCTTAAACATTTGATTGTAGGAAGCAAGGCTGAAACATCTCAAGCAAAGACTAGCAATCCCTTTTGATGGCTCTTTCTTGGATCATCAAGTATGGAAATTTGTACCATCTTTGCTTTCTTTCTTTCTGAACACCTTTTAAAATGTTTACCTTTTTCTCTTCATAAGCAGTAGAAGGCTGCAACAATGTAGGAAGTCGTTACTGCCATGTGGTTAAGTTTCTTAGTCTGAAAGCTCCTAGTCAAAATTATTTATGGATTACGTACTAACTTTTGGGAGGTTCACACATTAGATGGTTGCTTTGTTATGAGAAGATATCATGACTTACTCTGATTTTTTCTCCTTGCGATTTTTGAATTACTGGAAAATTTTTCATTTACAAACACACACACACATCTCATTTGTGACTGAAAGAACAGCTAAATAGTATGAGATCAAGCAAAACATATTACCTTATTTTAAACTAGTGATGAGAAAAATAGAAAGGAGAGCGTCGAACTGCTTATCGTTCAATTAATTACATGTAATTTTTCTTATTAAAGGAAGGACGTAGTTATGTCTCTTAAACATGTTTAGCAGGATACTCTAGTCTTTCGTACTTCAGAACCCATATTTTGTGCCTCGTTAATTCTTTCTTACTCAAAAAAATGCAAATTTGGTGCCAGGATGCTCTCAGGCAACTATGGAGGTTATCATATCCTGATAGGCCACTTCCATCTCTTAAATCTGAGCTTTGGAAAGAAATGGGTTGGCAAGGATCTGACCCTTCAACAGACTTCAGGTATAAAGGGCTATATATTTGATTCACAATTTTGCTGTGCTGCTGGTGCTTCTACTAAGATTATGAACACAAATGTAGGGGTGGAGGATTCATATCATTGGAGAATCTTATCTTCTTTGCCAAGACATACCCGGTTTGTACATCAGCTTATTACCTGATGTTTGTTCTGATTGGAATTGGCTTTTCAATCATGTGTTTTTGGACAGTCTGTTATATGTATGTCTATAATTTGTTATGTTTATGTTGAATTTTGGAATCTGCAGAATGAGGAAATATGATATGCGAGAGTTTCCACTGAATAAAAAAGAAATATAAAAAGCTCTGTGTGAGAAGAGGTTGGGAAAGAGAAGTGAACTTTTGTAGGACAATCTAAATTAAAATTGCCAAATTGTCCTCCCCTGGGACCCTGGGTGGAAGAAGACTCAGAATTCTTAGTGAGTATGGCTACAGTAGCAAAAGTTAGTTTCTAGGCTGAGCTGAGAGCATTCACCTCATCTTGGTATTAGTACTGAAGAAAGAGGATGATTCTTATTTTTTGTTTCCTGGAGCAATCGATGTTCTTTGGCAGTTCTTATCTTCAACTTATCCTTTTCCTCTCTGGGGAATTTCATTTCCCGGAGAGTAACTCATCAGACTCCTAATATTTAGGCACTTGCTTTTGTGTTTTGTGAAGCCTGAGGTATATAACTGTTTCGGAAAGCATAATTGGGTTCAGTCGAGAGTTGAGACCATTATTCTTTTGTCCTCTTGAGCAAGTACGTTTTTCATTAATAGTTTCTCCCTGGCCATCCGCTCTATTACAGGAATCTTTCCAGAACTTGTTGCACAAAAGAAAGGGGAGCAGATCTGAGTGGGAGTATCCATTTGCTGTAGCTGGCATCAATATATCATTTATGTTGGTCCAAATGTTGGATCTTCAATCAGGTATGGAAATATTCAGTTAGAAGTTATAGCATCTTCCATGTTTTTGGCTGAGAAATACGTGGTGAATATGTAAAACAGTCAACAGTTTCCAGCGCATCCTTTGAAATAAATTTAGTGGTAATTAAATTGTCTGAACTAGTTATTTTGCAAATCTATTGCGTGATCACATGCTCTAATATTGTTATTCCTTCTAATGACACAGGAAGAATTAGTTGATATTGTTTAAGATCTCTGGCATTTTATATTCACTTTGTTCATTTTTCACGAGTAAGATAAGATTTTATCGATATCAGGTCGTCCTCTCTTTTCTGAACTTTTTTAATACTTCTTTTTGAGTGGCAGGGACACCAAGCACTCTGGCAGGTATCCGCTTCCTAGAATTACTCAGCGAGGATGACATGGCGTTTGACAACCTGTTTTGTATCGCCTTTGAAATGCTCGACGCACAGTGGCTAGTGAAGCGTGCATCATATATGGAATTTAATGTTGGTAACAGTTTACTTACCATTGGATTTTTTTTCCATATATGTAGCCATACTAACACATGTTCCTTTTACTTTCCTTTTCTTAGGATGTTTTGAAGGCCACAAGACTGCAGCTAGAGCGCGAGCTTTCTCTTGAAGATACCTCCACTGTAAAAGATCTGCCTGCCTATAATCTATTGAGGAGATAATGTACCTCTTACTTCAAGATGTTAGTTTTTTTCTAATTTTTACACCTCTGTAACCACTGTATATGCTATACACCATGTTGAAGATTCTCTCCCTTGGAAATAAAAACCAAGTGCTTTTTGTTTGCTGGAAAGTTCTGTTGTACATAATATATAGTTGAGACAAATGTTTTGGTTTTTGTTTGATCTTGAGAAGAAAAAGGACACTAAGTCGAAAATTAGCTCATTCTCTCAACCAATGTAGACGTGCTAAGGATATGCTGCACACCAGGTTTGGACATTTGAAAGCGTGGATGCTATAACACGGAGCCCAATATTAGATAAACCAACAACAGAGATGAGTCTGTCTGTGATTTGACGTGAAGAAAATGAATATGAAATTACTCTAAAGTTAGCTTATGAGATGAGATTGTTCAAAGATCATACACGGATAGACAATAATTTATCTCCTCAGCCAATGTGAGACATATTAATATACATAAAATATTCTGCAATTTCACTCCCATTAAATAGTCATACCATGTCACTACCCTCACCTCTAACATCCAATCCGACATCGACATGTCTGACGAAGTGTTAGAGGACCCAACGCCAGAAAATTTTATTCCCCTTTCCAATTTTGACAAATCCAGACTTTACTCTCCATGGAAATACTCAATTAACGTGAAGGTATTTGGACGAAAAGGGGGATATCTATCCCTTAAACAAAAATTACTAGCCATATGGAAACCACGGAAACACTATCACTAATCGACTTAGGGAATGATTTCTTCTTAATTAAATACCAAAATGAAGAGAACATGAACAAAGCACTTCACGAGGGACCATGGTTTGTCTTAAACCACCTCCTCTCAGTGCACCGTTGGGAACCAAAATTTCTAGCCTCCGCCACACAAACTTATTTACACTGCCATCTGGATTCGTCTTCCAGAGTTACCAACAGAGTTCTATGACCTAAAGATCTTACAAAAAGTGGGACACAAACTAGGTAAACTATTAAAAATCAATGCATGCACATCGTCTACATCTCCGGGTCATTATGCTCGTATTTGCATAAAAGTGCCACTAGAAAAACCACTAACATCCCATGTCTTCATTGGGACACACCGCCAACAAGTATTCTATGAAGGTCTCAACATGTTATGTGTAGTATGTGGACGATTAGTCCATACTCATGTCAACTGTTCCCATACTCATATTCATAACACTACAACAACTAGACCTGTTAAATAGGTCGATCCGACCCGGACCCAACCCCGTTGACTCTTGGCCGGTGGGTCCTTAACCGAACCGATCTGGTTCACTTTCTTATAAGGGTCGGTCCGAATTTGACCCATTAATCAAAACATGTTGGCCCGATCCGGACTCGTAACCCATAACCCCTTAACCTGGGCCCTAATGGGTCGAATCCAATTTAATCAAAAAGAGTTAAATACTAATAAATGATAAAAATTTCAAAGTTGAATTTATACATATATATACGAACTTGAAATTACTACATGTCCTTGAAGCCAATTAGAATAAAAATGAAAGAAAAATCATACTTTATTAACATTAAAGCTTGAGAAACATATGGAATTCGATTATTTCTATAACTAATGGTCTAAAACATATAGAATTCGACTATTTCGACAAGACGCCTCATAGTGTCTGGTACTATAGTCTTTCTTTAGTGTTTGGATTTAATTTTTTACAACTTGTCTGAATATATATGTGAGCTGGTCCGGGCCGGTTGACCCATGGGTCAGCTACCGGTTCGGGTTTGGCCTGTTTCAGTAGGTCTAAATATTATAGCCCTTCCTTAAATTAATGGGTTGATCCGGTTAGAATTTTCGTGGGTCATGAACCGGTTAAAGGATCAATTTTAATGGGTTATATAGGCTGATTCGTACGTCAACCCGATCCATTTGACAGGTCTAACAACAACCATAACAAAACAGCTGGACCATATTTCTCCATCTACCTCCAACACCAAGCAAGATATACAATCAATAGACTCTGAATGGAAAACAATTGTTTTCCCATGACCAATCAAACAACTAGGGGAGCACCATTTCCTAACTCAACGTACTGATGCACGCCACTCACCTCCAAAGCAATCCTCTCAAGGAAACCACATACAAGACAAGGCCATCAACGACTAAAGAGGCAAACTCAGGTACAGTTCCTTTAACTATCTCCTCTACCCCTATTCCCCAGCATTAAACAAAGTCATGCATAACTCTAAGGGGTCATTTGGTACGCGGACTAAATTATAATCTCAGAACTAATTTACTCCATATGGGAGATGAGATAAATAATATCACATTTGCTGGGATAAGGTGGGATGAGATGAGATATCTTGGATTAAGTCTGGAATTAAATTTATACCTCGTTTGGTTGGAGGTATAAATTTATACCGTCAACCAAACAGAGTTTAAATTTAATCCTACATCTTATCCCGCCCTATACCTCGTACCAAACGACCCCCTAGGGATTAACAATAAAAAGTACTTTTCAATTACTTAACCAATCTGAGGATCTATTTGACCCGGATACTGCTCTTCACCCTAAAAGCCCAGCCCACAAAAACAAGGCCCAACATTATGAATCCACTACACAGCCCCCTTTATTACCCCCACTACACTAGACACCCACTATAGCAACCCTAAGCCAAGCCCACTAACCTCACCGGTAGGCAATCATGACCTAGTTACGGTAGACACCAAGCCCAATTCACTACATCACAATGGAACTCATGTCCCCATGCAGACTATACACTCAAACTCACCCTCTCCCGACTCTACTAATACTGACAATGCATCATTAACACTAATATCTCACAAGCAAGACTTCACTGCTGATCACTCATCTATTTCAGCCACTACACATGCAACGACGCAATGCGCCAACCTTTCACCTCAGAATTCACCATCAACGACCTTCACACCTTCCTTTCCCACCACCCAATTAACCTTCACTTTCTAGCTCTATCAGTGATGACTAACCATACACCACCACATCAAGCATACCCAATAATCTACACTTCCCAAACACCAAACCTTTTCAATCCACCTCAATCATGGCTTGAAATGGGGCTACAGAACCATGCACTCACTTTCTCAACGACAGTGAACAACCAAGAGGTAATCATTTCACTACTAGAAATCAGCTAAAAAGCGATCACAAAAAGCGATTAAAGTTGGTCTCTTTTTTACCAAAAGCGACCAAAAAGCGACTGAACAGGCCTGGTCACAATTCAGGTAGTCACAAAACAATTGCGACCAAAATTTTGCGACCAACTTTGGTCTCTACCACAAAAGGACCAAACTTCCGGAAAAACATATAGAGATCAACATTGGTCGCAAATTAGCGACCAACGTTGGTCTCTAT
The DNA here is from genome assembly GCA_002018475.1 of Nicotiana obtusifolia. Classification (NCBI taxonomy): domain Eukaryota; kingdom Viridiplantae; phylum Streptophyta; class Magnoliopsida; order Solanales; family Solanaceae; genus Nicotiana; species Nicotiana obtusifolia. The sequence continues at coordinate 5,008 of MCJB01009689.1, read as the reverse complement.
ATGTTATTCCTAATTAATATAATCTGAAAAATTGCGACCAACGTTGGTCGCCGAGTAATTAATATTTTTTTTTAAATTTTTATTTAGCGACCAAGGCTGGTCGCTATCCTGAAGAACAGAAAAAATTAATTTAATAGTTGCGACCAATGTTGGTCGCCAAATTAAAAATATTTTATTTTGAATTTTCATTAAGCGACCAAGGTTGGTCGCAAAATGAAGAACAGAATAATTTTATTTTACAAGTTGCGACCAACCTTGGTCGCAATAGTCCCAGATATTAAAAATCTGGGTAATATAGCGACCAAGGTTGGTCGCTACTGTGAAGATTTTTTTTTTTTTTTGACAATCAGCGACTAAAGTTGGTCGCTATACCTGAACAGTGTTAAAATCTGGGCAGGTTAGCGACTAAGGTTGGTCGCTAATGTGAAGATTTTTTTTTTTTTGACAATAAGCGACCACAGTTGGTCGCTATACCTGAACAATGTTAAAATTGGGCAGGTTAGCGACCAACGTTGGTCGCTAATTTACAAATTTATTTTTTTCAGTGAAAAGCGACCAACTTGAGACCAACGTTGGTCGCTTTTCTTGGTTCATTTTTTTCAGAAATCGCCTGTTTTGGCAGCTACACCACCTGCCAGCTTACCAAAATCCTAAACATGCATTTTATGCCATAAACAACAACAACAACGACAACAACAAACAACAACGACAACAACAACAATAGGATTAAAAAACAACAACAACATTAAAGAATAACAAAGTATAAAGTTCAATAGAACTTATACATAAGCTAACCAAAATAAGTTAAATGTTATTACAATTCAACGATTATTAATGTCTACATTATTAGTGTCATCGTCCGATGAAGTGTCATCACCAAGATGGTATGGATAAGGGTGGTGTTTTGTAGGACCGGAGGGATGATAACGGGGATAACGGGAGGAAGTAGCACGGGGAGTCTTAATCTAGACACTCTCCAAGTTGATAGGATCCAAATGAAAAAAGGAAATACAATGGTAGGATTTGCCATCTTTGCCATTTTAGAGCAAAAAGAATGCTTGGAGCTGGCTACTCTGATAGAAAACTTCTTTAAAAAGGGCAAAATGAAGGTTGCATTAATGATAAAGATCTCTGGGGAAACCGCTAAAAAAAGATTGAACATGTGGGAGGATCCGAACGAATTCTGCTTTCATTTCCCCCGTATGGAGCACTGAGTTACTTACGTTACGGTCTTCAGCAGGCAGGCTGAGCCTCTGGCGATAACTTACGAGACCGGAGAATCGGAAAAGCGCCAGAAGCCAAGAGAGATTTGAGCTGCTCTTGTATGGCAACATACTGAGAATCTCTAACCCTCTCTCTTTCCTTGGAGGCTTCTAGCTCGGCTGTGAGCTTTGCCATATTCTCCCGCATAGAGGAGAGGCACTCCCCATCAAGTTGCTCCGCTAGCGCGGAAGTGCCTATTCCTTGCATTTCACACTTATAGCGGTAGAATTTCTTAGTGGGAAGCCCGTATACCTTCCCCCATTTTGGACCGCCAGCAGCCTGCGTCCATAGTCTTTCAGCATCCTCGTCTGACGGTTGGATTGGGTCGCCCGATGAAGATGGTGGCTGGCTGCGTATGAATTCTTCAACCTCAGCTGTGAAGCGACTCTATAAGAAAAATTACATTGAATTAGTATTTCAAAAGTTATATAAAAGTAAATCAAAGTACTTAATGAAAATTAAAAACTTACATGTACAGTCGAGGCTCGGCCCTCGACCCACCTTTCTTCATCCGAATCTTTCTTCTTCTTGACAATATGAGTCTCCTTGAATAACTTATCTTGCCTCATCGGACGGCCCAACTTCTTCTCCTGAAAAGTCATAAATTTTAGTTAATAAATAGAGTAGACGTTGAAAATTAAAATTAAATTAAGCAATTACGTACCATTTTTCTCTTTATTGTACCGAGACTGATCGCACCTCCAGTGTGCAGGGAGCCTCCCTTCTCCAAAGCACGAGCTTTCTTTCCTTGCTCGCTCTTCTTTAACAAATCTGCGGTTAGCCATTGCCTTTGCAAATCATCCCATAGACGATCAAGCAACCAGGAGGGCTTCTGGTTCGACTTTCTAGCTCTGGAAAAGCAATGTGACAACCGCTTGCGAGCCTTGAGATGGAAGTTAGCAGCTACATCCGCACTATAGCGGTGTTCCCATACACATTTGCTCTGTATTTCAAAAGTTAAGTATTTAGATGGAAATATCATAAATGTAAATAATTGTACTGCTTAAAAGAACATTTATACCTTAAATTCATTGAAAATTTGCTCCTTAAGCGAGAATGGGAAATCACTCCAAGTCGCATAAGGGCCATCATATAGCTTTCTAGTGGCTTGGGTGATTATCCTTGTAGTAACATTCCTAGGGATGAACCTTTAATGTAATAAAAAAAAGACATATTAATATCTTAGTAAAATCGTACAAAACAATAAACGTAAAAAATAACAAATAACTCTTACCCGTCACCCTCAGGGACTAGATGATCCTACCATATTAATCACGATGCACCTCCTCGTCATCATCACCATCACCGTCCGAACCATGTACATCAGAGGCATGTGTGGAAGGTGTAGGGGGGTCAGAGCTACTGTCTCACAGGCGAAGGCCTGTAATAGATGGAGTCCCAGATAAAGATGGTTGCGAGCCCTGCGACATAGCTGTATGGGCCGCAATGGACGTGTCACTGATTGCTGTGACCCGAGTGGCAGCGACCCGAGTGGCAGCAACCCCAGTGGTTGTGACCCCAGTGGCTGCGACGCTGATCCCTGTGATCCATGTGGATGTGACATGGATCGATGCGGTCCATGCGATGCAGATGGCTGAGATCCACGTAGATGTGCGGCAGCTGGACTGTATGTCGGACGTACAATCCTATGGCCCTGTGATGAAAGACCTGGTGTCTGCACGAAGGTGTAGGGCTGGTGATGCTATGGCAGCTCAGAATAGCCCTGGGGTGGAGGAAAAGATGTAGGCATAGGCAACTCTAGAACGACAGGACAAGTTAGAGTATAATCTTCTACCCTCCTCTTTGGTTTCCTAGCCTTTTCTCGACCCCGAGAACTACTAGAATCATTGTTACCACGACCTTTGCCTGTCATCTGCATAATATAATACATATTTAGATTGAAAGATATAAAGAAAATATATAGCTATAAACGAGAGTTGTTAAAGAAACCAACTGTTTAAAGCTCATCGTCGTATAGTTCCTCGTCCGAGAATTCTTCTTCCTCGGTAGTTTGAGCTTCATCGGTTGATACTTCTTCCTTGTTTTCTGCAATTCTTACTTCAGAAATATCAACTTCTTCCAGTATGTGTTCACGACGTTCCAAATCATTTTCTAAAACTTCGTCCACTATTTGGTCAACAGTGGAGATATCGTTTTGATATGCAATATCTAACACATTCTCAACTTCCACCCTACCCACAGGCTTGGTTTTTATTACAACCCACCAATCAGACTTATTCCGCCGCAATGGATAAGGAGCATAATACACTTGCCTAACATTATGTGCAATTATGAAAGGATCATAGCGATCATACTCCCTCTTATGATTAACCTCAATTATGTTGTACTGATTGTGGACTCTAGTACCTCTTGTTGGGTGTGGGTCAAACCACTTGCATCTAAAGAGTATCAATTTCTTGTATGGCCAACCTGTATATTCTAGTTCAATTATTTCTTTGATCACACCATAGTAATCAATATTTCCATCTTGGTTGCCATCACCACCTTGAACCCACACCCCATTGTTGTTGCTATTTTTATTTTTTGAGCAATCCTCCGTATGGAAATTATATCCATTCACAACGTACTTAGACATTGTTCTGACCTCAACCCCAGGTCCCCAAGATATATCTTCCAAAAATTGGTTTACACCATTATTTGGATTACCTACATATTGTGAAAAAAAATTCATATGTTAGCATAACTTCCAAACATTGTTTACTTACGTAGTGTTAGAATATTTTAAGGATAAACTTACAAATTGTTTGAACCAAGTATCAAATCTCGTATATACAGCATCATGGCCAAATTGACCCACGAAGTGACTGTGACACATCAAACATTTTTAGTAGTTGCATTGAGATGTAATCACAGTAATGGTTATATTTTGATAACTACTAATTCAATACTTACTTGAGAAATGGTACGACTTGGGGACAATTTAGCAACACGTGAAGTGTAGCTGACTTGAACTCCACATCCTCAAACTCCTCTTTCTAACATCTTTAGAACATCGGCCTGGTTGATTGAATATGGATATAGGCGGATATGACAGATCATTCATAAGGTCGACTGTGTGTCTGTTGGGCCTATTCCTAGCACATGCCACATTACTCTCAAAATAATAAGAGCAAAAATAGGCAGTCTCCTTTGCAAGATATGCTTCGCATATAGATCCTTCAACCCTGTTCCTCTGCCTAATGAATTGTTTGCATTTGCCGATTGTCCTATCATAATTTTAGGTTAGCCAAGAATATTAAAATAAAGCAGAAAATTACATCAAACATATAATATTACCTCTCAAATAGATACATCCATCTGCATTGAACGGGCCCTCCAAGTCGTACCTCGTGTACAAGGTGGATTGGAAGGTGTTCCATCACATCAAAAAACCCACATGGAAATATCCTTTCCAGCTTAGAAGAGGTGACACGAATGTTCTGGTCCATCTGCAGTAGGTTTTCTTCCCTTAACGTGGAAGAACACATGTCTTTGAAGAACAAACTGATCTCTGTGATGGGTTTCCAGATTCTTTCAGGCAAACCACTAAATGCAATAGCCAGTAAGGTCTCCATGAAGACATGACAGTCATGACTTTTCAAAGGACTCAACTTCCCCGCCTCCATATCAACTTTTCGCCCAAAATTCAACGCATAACCCTCAGGCATCTTCAGTTTCGCTACCCAATCACAAATTTGCCGTCGTTCATCCAAAGTGAATGTGTAAATTGCTTTGGGTTTGAACA
>MCJB01009678.1:244113-285593 GCA_002018475.1 Nicotiana obtusifolia | reverse complement strand
CCCTTAATTGGTCCGGTTTCAACCGGGCCAGTTTCCGGTCCCTAACCGGTCCGGTCCGGTTGAAACCGGACCACTAGCCACTCTTATTGATCACCCATCCTTCTGTCTGTCTGTGTGTTAGTTTTTTTTTTTTTTTTGGGGGGGGTGGGGGTAACTTTTAATTGATTTGCTGATATGACAAATTAATATTGCTATACTGAATCAAGTTTTTTCCCCCTTACTTTTACCTTTTCCGTTTTCATTTGTGACAATTATTTGAGTTGATAGATTCATCCAGTGTCTCTTGGATACTGAATATAACAAATAACAAATCGAAATCAAGAACTTTTTTAAGTTCAATATTTGTTGGAATTGATACTTTAGATCCAGATAGATCGTATGTTGTAAGTTATAAATTTTTAATGACCACCAATTAAATTTCTTAATTAAATATTGAGAACTAGCCAATTTATCTTTTGTCTCGTAATATCTTTCCCTTTGTTTTAACATAACTGTAGTACTAGTGTAGTCTAGTACTTCCTATTCTTAGATTTCTATTACTACTTGTTGTTTATCTGGCTTTGGTTATCTTATTTTTCTGGCCGTGGTTACTGCTTTTCTTTTTAAATCTGCTATGATTATGCTTTCCTTGAGCCGAGGGTCTATTGGAAACACTTTCTACCTTCATAAGGTAGAGGTAAGGTGTGCCTACATACTACCCTCCCCAGACCCCACTTGTGGGATTACACTGGGTATGTTGTTTTGCTGTTTTGTAATATCTTTCCCTCATTTATTCTCTTCCTGTCTATGGGTGAGCGAGAAATTTTTATTTTCTTGAAATATTGAATATCTTGATCAATATTGTATTTATCTTTTGAGTGGTGGTGATGGTTAGGTGGGGGAGTGCTTCGTTGTGTTTCTAGATGCATAAACTTCGTGGTATTTACAAAATGTAAGTTTCTAATAATGCTCCTGGTTGGCAGGAGAGGTTGGGCCAACTCTAAGTGGGATCAGTGGTATCATGGCTACGCTCTGGCTTCTGTCTTTGCTGCCTGTAGAATATGGAACTCAACATGGCCATTATTATTTGCTAGCTGCTAAATGCAATTGAAGAAGTTTTGTAGAAACTGCAGTCGCCTCTTGTACAGTAAATGTTGTATTAATAGCTCAATCAATGTTTATAAACCTGTATGTCATTGTACATTATTTAGTCAAGTTAGCTTTTAGAACTTCTAATCGCTGGAATGTGTACAAGTAAATTTTATTGCGGCTAGCATTGCTCCAGTTCTATGAGTTTGCATTCATCACTTGTCTCTTTTCTTCATCCCTTGTGGTTTAATTTCCTTCTACTGAAACCAAAGGTTGGTGATGGTTGGGCTTCATGTTACCTGAATTCATCAATTTCAGAACATACACCTTATTGAGACTACAGGTAAAAGCCAAACGACTGTTGCCATCTTCAAGTAGGAAGATGTCGAAATACCTTCACATATATATTGTCTTGGCATTTCTGAGCAAGGTGGGACACGTTGATGGAAAGTTGTAGAAGCATCTTAATCTCTATATTAAGCTGTTTACTGCTGCTTCGGCTGCCAGTGTTTGTCGTTACATTTTTCTGAAGTGTGGATAACTAGATGTCGGAGCTGCAGCTTCATGGAAGACATTTTATCTTTTGTTGTATTTACTTTTTTTTTCTCACCATATCTATCTAGTATATGAGAAGCAAATCAATGTGATATTTCAAGTTTCACAACAAAACTTCAACAAGTGTCAAATTTTAGGATAAAATTTGGTAGGTTAGTTAATAATTAGTTACTCTTTTTGAATTTGAATTTAAAAAAATTTAATATCTATATATATATTTTAAGGAATCTATTCTAAACAAAGAAAATATATATAAATACATATAACTTCAATTTAGAGATATAAAAATTGATAAGACTAATTTGTTTTTTGAGAGGCGAAAGTTTTTGAATAATAGTTCATGGTCATGCTATATGCTATATGGATAAGATAAAACTAATATATAAAGAGGAGAATATATATAATGTGATTCTATCCACATTTTAAATTTATTTGATAAAATTAAGTAAATAAATAATAAATGATAAATTTAAATATCAAAATAATTATGAGAAAGTCATACAGGATAAACTCAAGTTAAATTTTAAGAGTAATATAAAATTATATTCATTGATTATATTAAATTACACTGGTAATTTATTAAAACTCATATGATAATTTAATAATATTAAGTAATGAATAATATAATTAGATAAGCAAGGAAAAAAAAGAAATAAAATATAAATTTATGGAAAAATATAAAAATATAAGACTTATAATTTAAATTATGATAAGAAAAGTCGTACATATACACATAACTAAAATCATAATAAACAAATAGTTATAAAGAAAGAATACTAAAAAAAGAAAAAGAAAAAAAAGAAAATTCAAGCGATAGCATAAAAAAGTATACAACATACCCAGTATTATCCCACACCGTGAGTCAGGGGAGAGTAGTGTGTACACAGACCTTACCCCTACCTTGTGAGGATAGCACAAAAATAGAACATCGTAAAAAAATATATACTAATTAAATTTCTCATATAGGAATTTTTAGTTAAAAAATAGAACTCATAATTTCATAATGAAAAATATAAAAAAATAAAGATACTATTAGAATATTATACACAAGATAAGCATATTTTATATATCACTACAACTAATTTGATTATCAAGGACAAATTATTTTGTCACTTAAAAGTCATATTTCGTCACAAAAAATCTTTTGTGACAAGAAAAAATTTCGTTCCCAAATGCCTAGTATTTGTGACGAATTTGTTCGTAAAAATAAATATAAACTATTTGTTGCTAATAGCGTATTTTTGTCACTAAAAAGACTATTAATGCCGAAGAAACTAACTTGTCACTAAATATTTAGTTTAATTAGTGACGACGTCAATTGTTTTTAAAGTTATATGTATTTCATAGTTAAATTAATATTGTTTCGTCATTAAACACTACCTTTTATGTACAAAAAAATATTTCGTCCCCAAATATATCAATTAGTGACAACTTTGATTTTACAAAAATAATTTGCAATTTGTTGTTGAAGACTATTATGTTGCAAAAAAACATTTTTTTTTACAATATTAATTAAAATTATCATAAAATACGAATCCGTAAAAAGATAATTCTCGGTCCCGTAATATTTTTGTCACTAAATGTGGTCACTTTATGATGAACTTTGATGACGTCAAAATCCGTAATGGTACTATTTATAAGTAGAATTTACCTAATTTCCCATTAATTCAAGAAATTTTCATTTACTAAATGGAAATAACATAATAAAACATGGAAGTAACAACAAAAATTCTCACCCATGATCACATAATTAAGGACTAGTACTATATTGAGATAATATCTCATTACAAACTCCTTAAAATAAAACAAAAGAATAAAATAAAATTTATTCAACAACATGAGGTCAAATAGAAATACAATAATTTTGGTAATAAATTAAGAAACAAAAAAAATATATGCTGCTTCCTGAAACGCTAATGTAACTTGTCTAGTAACTTTGCTCTTGAATAAGTTTAAACTTTCATGTACCTGTGGGAAAAAAAAAAATAGTTTTAGTATATTTGATAACATAATTTAGCAAAAAACATATTTTCAGACATTAGTCATATCATATTTTAATTTGTGAAGAAAATAATAGAATGACAAATTAGTACTGGCCGGTAGAAAGGTACTTAGTCGAAGTTAAACAATAAATATTAATTCTTTTTTGACGGCAAATAACTACGAGAATTAAGACGAAGAGATATAAAATTAAGATTACTTAATCTCTCAAAAATTAAAGAATAATAGACAAATTTCTTCATACCTCTCCAATAGAATTAAATCAATAAGAACCCACAAATACGTACACGTAATATATAATCTGGAGAAACTCAAATTTTAATTGCCCTACATATTGAAAGAAAAAGATATTCTGTACGAGAGATGCAACAGAAAAAAATTAAAGTATAATTAATATTTCTTAACTTAGATTGAGGATTTCTACCAAAGCAAAGGAGGCGCCAGAAGTGACTTTGCGTCTTAAAATGCCCATCACACAAATTTGATCTTTTATGTTATTAAATTAACAAAAGAATTCGAAAAAAATTAAACATTATAGAATATAAGGATTTGTGTGTGTGTATGTGCGAAAGAGAAAGAGATGATAAATTAATGGAGGTAAAATAGCAGATCTAAGTGGTGCAATAATTTGATAGGTAGATGAATATCACATAAAGAGTTAGGAGAGAAATGGGGGGAGAATTGAGAAATGAGGAGGCGACACTACTCAATTAAAAAGAGGGATTTGGGAACACAAAAAAGAAAAGGAGGAAACTTGCCGGTATTTTTTTCGTACAACTTTGAAAAAATAATTACTGAAAGTTGACAAAAAATTAATCACTAATGAAAAAAATATATTTAACAACCATGAGAACATTGTTGTCAATTTATTTTCACTTTAAATTTCTTATGTTATCAGAATATCACAAAGATTAAATTTTTGCTTACAAGAAAAAAATAATGACTAAAAGTTAATTGTGTATACCATATTAAATATTATTGCCATTTATAGTGACCACTGACCAGTACTTCGGTTGTTGATTAAAAAAATATCGGCAATTCTATAATTTTATAGTGAAAAATATAAAATTTTTAAATTGATTTAATTTAATTAAAGAAATTTTAATTATTTGACAAAAAATGTATTTATCTGTATTTTTGACAATTATACCAACTATTTATTACTATCAGTTACCTTAATATTATCTAGACTAGTGTTAGAACTCGCTTAATGCGCGGATAATTTGACAGAATATTAATCTTATAAAATTATAATATAATATATCTTATTATCTTAATAAATCTTAGTTATTATTTTATTATTTAATATAGTGTGCAGAATATAATAAAATCTATAGAAAATCTAAGGATACACATCATATAACAATCAAATAAATTATTTGTTCCTTATTTATTCTTTACTAAGTTAGCAAGTACTTAATATTATACATTCACGAATGTGACTCTTTATTAACTTGTCAATTAGCTTAATATTTTGATACTACTTCCCTTTTAATATATATATATATATATATATATATATATATATATATATATATTTTCTTACTTTGAAATTTTCTTTTTTAAAGTTATGTCATACTGTTTAAAATTCTTCAATGGTATAAACTTATCAATAATTTTTTTAAGTGTTATTTATTTATCTTAAATTTTGTTAATTAATTCAAAATATAAATATAATAAAATTATCTTTATCCCCCTCTTTCCGTTTATTCTTTTCTACTGTAATATTAATTAGTTTCTCAGTTGCAGTTTACTGAAAATTTAAATAATCTAATTTTTCTTACTAAATTATAATTTTGAATTCATCTAATGTAAAGAGATGAGCCTTTTATTATTTTTATGAAAAATTTACAAACATTTTTAATTATTATTAATTTGTATGCATATCTTATATATAATATCCTAATAGTATCTTTATATTTTTATATTTTTTATTATAAAATTATGAGTTTTATTTATTAACTAAAATTTTCTACATGAGAAATTTAATTAGTATATAAATTTTGACGCTATCGCTTGAATTTTCTTCTTCTTTTGTAGTATTTTTCCGTTATAACTATTTGTTTATTATGATTTTAGTTATTTATATATGTATGACTTTTCTTATTATAATTCTAATTATAAGTGTTATATTTGTATATTTTCCCACAAATTTATATTTTTTTGTTCCTTGTTTAAATAATTGTATTATCCATTACTTAATATTATAAAAGTGTCATATAAATTTTTAATAAATTAGCAGTTTAATATAATATAATGAATATAATTTTGTGTTACTCTTGAAATTTAACTTGACTTCCTCCAGTAATTTTGATATTTAGATTTATCAATAATATATTCGAGTATTATTTATTTACTTAAATTTATCTAATAAATTTGAAGTGTGGATAAAATCATATTATAGCTATTCTCCTCTTTTATACATTAGTTTTTGTTCTATAATATTTTTACTTTTTTATTTAATTTTTATCTATAATACGAATATTAATGTATTATTTTAAATGGGTGGTGTTGAAATTTAATAAATTACAAATTTAATATAATACAATGAATATAATTTTGTATTACTCTTAAAACTTAACTTGATTTTATCATGTATGACTCTCTTTATTTTGATGTTTAATATTATCAATAATATTTTTGAATATTATTTATTTACTTAATTTTAACAAAACAAATTAAAGTGCAGATAAAATTTACATTATATCTATTCTCCTTTTTTTCATTAGTTTTTATTTTTTTCATTTAGTGTTTATCCATAATACGAATATTATTGTATATCTACATTGAAGTTATATATTTCTATATATTTTTGTCCTTTTTTTTAATAATAGTTTACTTAAAAATATATAAATATTTAATTATTTTAAATTCAAATTCAAAAAGGGTAACTAATTTAACTAATCTAACTAATTTTGTCCTAAATTTGATACTTATTTAATTTTTATTGTGACAGTTGGCATCATCACATTGATTTACTTCTCCTATCCTATATAGATAGATTTCTTATTTATAAAATCATTTTTGGCACTTAAAAAGTTTTTCAATTCTTGACGCTTATAAGTTAATTACATTAAATGGTGGAGCTAAGTATGTTGAATAAGGGTTAAATTGAATTTCATTCGTATAGAATTACATTATACAAGTATATTAGAATAATCTCTTTCGTATTTATATATATGTGAATTGTTGAATACCTTTGGTAGCTTAGTGTATTCATCACTATACAGTAATACATTTCTCTAAATTCCTTTATTGAAATATTTGATTTCGTCACTACTTATAAGTTGCATTTATATATATATATATATATATATGTATGTATGTATGTATATTTAATTTGATAAATTATAACAAAGAACTTAAAAACTTTAAAAAATCTAATGCTTTTCAAATACCACCAACAACAATAATAACATACCCAGTGTGATCCCACAAGTAAGGTCTGGGAATGATGGAGTATATACAAACCTTACCCCTACCTTGTGTGAGGTAAAGAGACAATTTCCTATATCACCATACAAGAAAATTACAAAGTTTTTAAATTCACTAAAAATAAAATAATAAATACAAGAAAAAATGAAGCTTTTTAAAATTTGGTTGTAGATACAACTTCCAAGTGGAATTTATCTATGAAAGATTTAAAAAAATTATCATTTCGTACTAGAATTTGAACTTTTAAAATAATATTAGCTTTTATGTGCATGCATTATGTGTATATTTTTTATATTTGAATTAAATGAACTTGGCACTTCAAGAAGGAATTAAATTGTGTTCGAAGTTTTAAAAACATCCTCAACTTCTAAGCATATATAAATAAAAAAGGAAAAAACATTCTTAAAATTAACACAAGTAAAAGAAAAGTATCTTTTCAAGAAGGAATTAGATTGTTCCAGCTCCTACAATGTAACAATAACAAAAAATGAAAATACCTTTTCAAGAAGGAACCGGATTTTCAAAAATTCATAAGGTAAAAAAAATTGCAGAGAAATAACCTTTCAAGAAGCAATCATTTTGTCCTCTAGTCGCAAAAAGAAACCTAAAACTAAAGAGAAAAAGAAGGTAAATTTTTCAACTAAATTGCCTTGAAAGAATAAAGATATATATATATTCCTAACAATCATAATAAAATGGAAATTAAACATATAATTAGAATCATAATTTGATGCAATATTGCATGCATATATCTTAAATTGGTAAAAATAATGAATGATATATCACACACTTTTCTCAAATAACAATTGTGTTTCCTTCTAATCAAGCAAATAACAATCATCTTGCAATATTGAAATTTAAGTAAGACGAAATTAAATGAAAGGAATTATAATTTGAAACTCAAGGCAAATTCACGACATAAATTTTTTAAAGAACCAAATTTATGATTTGTGCCTTACTTGAAATTAAATAAATTTGATACTTTTCAACAAGAAATTAAATTGTGCTAGAAAAATATTCCTAAAATTTCTAACTTAACTAAAAATGGGGTTCTACTTTCTCGAACTTGATAAGTTTCAAAGATGATTATTTTAATTTTAAATTCAATTAATCTTAAAGTAATTATATGTATGTTGCATGAACAAAACTTTAGAATCATAGTTAACTACGAACTATGACCTTTAAGTTTTTAACCGTAGTCAATAATTTCACAAGTCAACTACAAGATTTTAGCCGTAACAAATTAAAAATGGTATATTTATTGACAAAAAAAAAAAGTGTGATTAAATTGCAGGGTCAATAGAGACAATTAAAAATTGTCACCGATTATTTACGCTATTAGTGATAAAAATTAAAGTCACAACTAAATATCAAATTTTGTGGCTAAATGTTGCCTTGTTTAACTACAAACTCTAATTCGTCACTAATGTAAAAATATATCTTTTGTGATGAAATTTTTTTGTGTCCAAAATTTAATTAATTTTAAGACAAATAATGCTTTGTCACTAATTGGGTACATCATTAGTGACAAAATAATGTGTCGCTGATAAATTCAAATTTGTGGCTAATATTATTGAATAATTGGCGCCAACTCAATTTTTGATGGGAAACTTTAGTGGACAAAACCTTGCTATAAAAGTTTGTGTTTTGTCACTTAATATATGTGGCTCGTGTATTTAAAGACGAAATATATTTTTATCACGAAATATTAACAATTAGGACAAATTTTATGTCGTGGCTGATAATTTCGTAGCTAAATATCACTTTTGTTGTAGTAACACAAATTAATAATTATTAAAAATATTGGTAGGTTTTCTATAAAAATAATAAAAGGCTAATCTCTTTATACTTTTGATGAATTCAAAATTATAAATTAGTTAAAAATATACATTACTTATATTTTCGTTAAACTACAAAATGAGAAAACTAATCAAATATTACAGTAGAAAACAATATACGAAAAGAGGAGGATAAAGATAATTTTGTGATATTTATATTTTAAATTAATTAAAAAAATATATATAATCAAATAACACTCAAAAAATTATTGATAAATTAGACAATTGAAGAACTTTGAACAAAATAACATAAGTTTAATAAAAATAAAAATATTATAGAGTAAGAAAATATATATCTATGATATGTAAAAAGAGAAGTGGTATCAAAATATAAGCCAATTGACAAGTTAATAAAAAGGCACATTAGAAATGTATAGTATTAAGTACTTGCTAATTTAATAAGGAACAAATAATTTATTTGATTACTAATATGATGTGTATCCTTCGGTTTTGTATAGATTTTGTTATATTTCTGCACACTACATTAAATAAAAAATTAACAACTAATCTTTATAAAAATAATATGATGTATTAGATCATAATTTTATAAGATTAATATTCTGTCAAATTATCCTCACATCGCGCGAGTTCTAACATTAGTAATAAATATAAGAAGGGAATCAGAAATCATAATTTATAACATTAAATTTTTTTGGTTTCATTTTCCGTCTCGATTTCCTAAATGGAAATCCCGTTGGAGTTTTGATTTAAAAAGTCACGTTTCCAATTTCCATTTTTTTTTTTTTTTGGTTTCCTTCTTCTTATGGGTTTCCTAAATGGAAATCCCATATGAGTTCGAATTAGGATTTAAAAAGTCACGTTATTTAGTTTTCTATTTGCTTATTAATTTCCTAAACGAAGAATCCAACATAAATTAGGAATAGGCCTCCACTTTATATATATATATATATATAACACAGTTTTAAGAGCAATAGTTTTATCTTTAATTCTACGATCTCTTTTTCTTCCCTTGATAGTCAAAAAAGAGTTTTATAGTGCAATCTTGTGGTATCTAAAAAGCTATGGCATCATTGTATGTGCCTTCTATTTGCTGGCAAACTCATCTTCCAATCGGCCTTAGTAGTGCAACTAATTGCCATATTCAATCAACAAAAGTTCAACAGAGTAGTACTACACCTATTTTCATCAGTTGGTCGTTTCCTCCGTTAGGGTTTATCAAAATCAATACAGACGGTAGTTTTATGCCTAATTTAGGACTAGTAGGTTTTGGAGATGTTGCTCGAGATGATAAATACAGGTGGATAGAAGAATTTTGCGGGCGACTTAGCATGAGAGCGACGTCAAATCTTACGCCGGAATTATGAGCTATACATGGCGGTCTGACTCTAGCAAAAAGTTACAACTTGAAGAATGTAATAATTGAAACCGACTTGAGTGATGCCCCATGTGGTTAACTGCGAAAGATAATATCGCTGAAAGTCACCCCGATCGAGTTATGATGGAAGAATGCATGCCTCATTTCCAAACTTGGAATTACTTTAATCACTACTTTGAGGCAAGGAAATACATGTGCGGATCATTTGGCCAAGTTGGGAAGAACGCGAAAAGAAGACTTGGTAATATTGCATCGTCCATCACATTCGATGCAACAATTACTTCTAGCGGACATGGCTCACGTAGTATACCCTAGGTATCCAAAACATGTAACCTAGCGAGAGGGGTAGGACAAAAATATTTTGAAGTTGTAATATTTTGTAAAAAGCGAAAAGAATATAATAACATTGGAGGATATTTTTATTGAATGTCTAATATCATCACAAGTAATCTCTATTTATCTTCTCCTTACTTTTTCCGACATTTTCTTTAAATTGTATAGTTGTTGCTAACGTTTTTTGATCATTTCGTTTAGTTAGACTTCAAAAGAAGAGTAAAGGGTATAAACCAGTATGTTAAAATTTACTCAAATTTTTGTAGTCCGGATAGGTCATTGGGTTGGATCGTTAAATATTTTCTTATTTCTTTGAGGTCCTTATTTTTTGAACGTCTTTTGTTGATATATGGTTGAGTTGCTCAGATGCTAAATTGTTAAAAAAAGAAAAGAGAAAAACCAGTGTTATTATTATCAATATGTACTAGTATTACGGTATTATTAGGGGTCGAAAGGGAAAGAATAAAATAATTTGGTACAAAACAATTTCCTGGTCCTTTGTGAGTACGTGTCATGCTTTTTGACTGTTCCTGTAATTCCATGCTCTTTATATTACATTCATTTCACTCATCTTTATAGATTTCAATCCTTTCTCTTATTTTGATAAATTAAGAGGATCTTTTGATAAACTGTTAGTTTATTCAAAAGCAAATACTTTTCAATTTTCATAACTTCAAGAATAAGAACCCTGTCAGTGGGAACTTGTGATGGTATAAACCTACAAAAGTAAGGGTATATATCTTTTTATTTATATTTTAAAAAAAAGTGATATTTGTGTCAGTAAATTTATACGTATCTCGACTACTGTATGGAACAAGTATCGGAGAGTTTTTACCTAGCAAGGCTTAGGTGGAATTCAGTTAGTAAACTGAGAAAAGAGGTGGTATAAGAAACAGACTATGCTATAATTCCAAACTAGATTATATGAATCATCAAGGATCATGCTGCTCTATTGAAGCTAATTGTAGGCCTATATTATACAATAAAAAGTTATAATAATAAAACACTAGAAGTGTTTAATATTTTCTATTAGTATATAAATCTTTGATAGGACTAGAAGACGAGAGAAGATGACCTATCAAGGAAATGATTTTCTTATTAAATTTTCTTTTTTTAGATTAAGATATCACTAGGCCAATATCCTTAAGAAGGAATGCATTGATTTTGTGATTCCTTCTTTCCGCTCTCAGCTTAGCTACTAACTAAAATATAGTCCCAACTAATATGTATAGCTTATAGAGATATCTCTTACATTGTGCTCAATTTTTGCTAGGTCTGCATGGATTTAAAGAGCTTGTAGTTCTTTCAAAACGGCCATGTTTTCATGTGATTCTAGGTTCACTTTGTGCTCTTTTAAGACTATCATGTCAAAGCGATCCAATCTCATTTTATCCTCGAATTTGCACTGCTACTTGTACCTTTTGTTGGATGTGATCATTCAAAAAACATTCCTCTTTTCTCCAAGTTTGTTCGTGAAAACAGCAGTTACTTTAACATTAATTCGTCAATGCCTAGTGATAATCTAGCTTTTATTTAAGGATTCTTATCTTGAAGCTCTACTGAAAGTCCCCCTCCATTCCCTGTTCCACACCCAAAAGAAGAAGGAAATATCTAAAATACATGCCGATTAACACGGCTATTTAGCGTTTCAAACAGTAAGATGAACGAGATATGATGATAATCGTGTGATAATGCTGTTAAGTGTTAGCACTATTTTTGTTTCATGTGTTACTATTACATCTTCGCTTAGAAGGGAGTTAAAAGTTCATCATTTGAAAAGAGGCGACATTCCTCGGCTTCACAAAAGGAAATACAAGAGTCTCGGCAATTACTAACTACTAGTAACAACTATCCATGAACCAAAATGATTCGGACTTGAATTTGTACGCATGCAATTCTTTGATCAGCTTGTGATTGCTTGATAAGTTGGAGTTTGGGAGATTATGATAAAATAAATATGTTTTACTTCTTTAGCTAAGCTTTCATCCTAATAAATCCGCAGAAAGAAAGCTCTTTGCATGGGAAATAATAGACGACATTCACAATACAAGGTGTAGTATTAGAAGCTCGTTATGCTTCTCTTGTTACTTACTACATTCAACAGAACCAAGAAATTCAAATACATCAAATATCAACAATGTCTAAGGCCTGACTAATCGAGCCTATAAGCCAAGAAACAACATTAATCAAAAGAGTACACGACATAAATAAAATACACACTTGTTTTTTTTTTTTTAATTACTTTTGAAGCTCATGCTTCTCTTATTAGATGAAATACATATGTGGTTTTCTTGAGTTTGGAAGCTCATGCTTCTCTTATCACTAGTACTTCATTTCAGTAAATCAGAAATATTCGAAAAATACAAATTATTAAGCGAATAGTTCGTTACTTCATTTTTCTTCTTCAATCCTTGACGACTTAAGCCTTCTTAAACATAACTTTAAATGGGACATCACTTAAAGCCAAACGTCTAGCCCCATCCTGAATGAAGATGCCAACATCTTTGCAAATGACCTTGCAGAAATTGCATACTGTAGGACAATATACCAGCTTATAATCACGTTCAAATTTATCAATCTTGAACCAGTTACTTATAGTTTCCCTACCAGGATTTCCTTCATTTCCACCAATTGTGATAAAGTATTCCCCTGTCGTTTCATCAAAGTCATCTAGTTTCCACAGGGTTGTCTGAACACAGATTGAGGCTGCAGAGAACTTGACGTTTAAATCAGTTGATTCGCGAATTATGCCTTTCTTTGGATTAACGGGTGTAAAGGTCAAAGGAAGGCCATTTTTGATCTCATGATGTTCTTGGACAACAGCATCAAGTGGACAAGATTCATTGCCAGTACTATCTAGGGTGAGTCCACCACCTCGTCCACGGACCACTGGCAAGATGAAGTAATCGGTGCCTGTTCGAAGTTTCTTCCCAGCTATGTCGACTACTGCTGGAGGGGATTCCGCTGCTGAGGAGAGGAAAGAGTTAAAAGAGATGGCAAAAATGAGAAAGGGAAGGAAAAGTTGATTGGTCTTCATTTTGAGCTGTGTTTGGTATGTGGAGTTAATGTAATCTTAGCAAATGGATTGAAGGCTTTCGGGGTTTTTATAGCTGTGGGAATTCAAGAAATGCACATGGCCATGGGATTAAAAAATTGTGAAGGCTGGGAGATCTGATCTCAAAGAAGAATCGTTTTCTTCTTTGTTTGGTGTTTGACTTTCACATAATTCAAGAATTTCTAATTCTAGATCAATCTCAGTATTAACTTAATACTTTCTGACGAATTGATAAGATACTGAGAAAATGATGAGCATGTATAGCCTATTAAACAATGCGCTTTAGTCGCTTATACTTTGCTTTACGGCATGTTACAAGTTTATGGCTGCCAAATCCTTCAAGAATTCAAGTACTTTTTCATCTAGCTTCATTTTACTTATAATATGTATATGATATTCTTTTTCCGTCAAAGTTTGAACATTCAAAAGGTCAAACTTAATAAGGGTCAACATTATTTATTGGAGTTACATGCTGATCCCTAGTCTGCGCAAAGGTGTACATATTCTACTTATTGACAATATTTTATTGAGAATAGGTCATACATTAGCTAAGCATGAAAAATTAAATGTGGTTAGTCTGGATAAGATGATCTGGATGCACCTCACATGATGTGTCAATCAACATCTCTAAACTTGTGATTAGGGGCTGCTGTGGACTCTAATCTTTCTTTTCCAGCTAACCCAAAAAAAAATTGAAACACACACACACACACACAAAAAAAAAAACAATGATCAGAATCTACTCCCTGCCAAGATTATGACATAAAAGGAGAACTTACTACTCCAGAGGATAGTCTAATCCAAAAATGCAATGTGCGAAAGAAAATTTTAACAACACAAGTGCAATAGATGCATTTGCACATAGCCGAAGATAATTAACCGAGGAGCACTTCCGGCATTGTGTTTATCTACCACAAATTAAGTAGTGTCTTCCATAGTTAAAAGAACTGGGACTGGAATCTTTTCTAGGACTCTTTGTCCTTGTCCCAAACATAAATCCAGGGCAGAAAATATTATAGCTGCCAAAAGACTACATTTCTGCAGTAATACTAAAAAGATCCAAATTTGATTGCTTTAGAATTGTATCTAATACTCTGTATATACCATCATAGACATGTTGCTTCGAAGCTTCGGCAACAAATTCATGTAGAATTCCATTAATTTCAACCCAACTACAACCAGGTTTTTTCTTGATTCTTTGATCTCTCATCATCTTCACTGTCCTGGAAGCATCTTCCAACATATTAGCAGAGCTATACAAATTCCAAAGAAGTACATACACCCCGTCATCGTGAGGTTCTAGTTCGAGTGCTTTCTCTGCAGCCATTTCAGCTAATTCCAAATTTCTATTCGCGACACAAGCAGTCAAAAGTGATCTCCATATGACAGCATCTGGTTTCATTGGCATTTGATGAATCAATTTCACTGCTTCATCTATATGACCCGCACGACCAAGGAGGTCCACCATACATCCATAATGCTCTATCTTAGTTGCACAACTACTGTCATTCTTCAGCCTGTTGAACAATTCCTTCCCCTCGTTAACTAATCCAGCATGGCTGCAAGCAGATAGAAGGGAAAGGTACGTAATCTCATTTGCATTTACCCCAGATTCCAACATCTCATCAAAAACCTCTAGGGCATTTGTTCCTCTACCATGAAGTGCCAAACCTAAAACTATGCTAGTCCACGTGAAAGCATCCTTTTTTATCATTCCTCTAAATATTTTTGTAGCAAAATCAAGATTCCCACTTTTAGCGTACATATCAATCAGCGCATTATTTACACCAATGTCAACAGAAAAACCAGCTACCTTGTTAACATACCCGTGAATCGACCTCCCAAAATCCAGAGCTCCAATATCAGCACAACCAGATAGCACAGCAACTATTGTGATTGTGGTCGGGCTGTCATCACCTTCCTTCCTCATTCTCTTAAACAGTTCCAACGCCCTAAACGGTTCTTTGCCACGTACACATCCCACAGTCATCACAGTCCACGAGATGGCATTCCTGTGGGACATTTCCTCAAACAACTTCCAAGCAGACTCAATTTCCTCGGAAACTACAAACCCATTGAGCAAACTAGTCCAAGTAGCAATGTCCTTAACGTGCATACTATCGAATACACGTTGAGCCAAGTGGATCCTCTCTGTTCGGCTATACATATCGATCAGAGCATTACCCACAATGGGTTCAGGTTGACTGAGAAATTTATAGACCATCGCGTGCACTGTTTTTCCATTAAGCAGGTCTTGCGTGCGAGCACAAGCTGAGAGAGCTGCAACTATGGAATGGGAATCAGGTTTAAGAGAAATTGAAACCAGTAAACGGGTGAACAGAGAGAAGGCTTTAGTAGGTTGTTGTAATTGCAAATGCAGAGACAGAAGACAAGTCCAGGAGACAATATCTGGATGGGCAATTTGATCGAACACTTTGTGGGCAGCAAATGGTTTGTTCAGTTTGGCATATGCATTGAGTAATTTGCAGGCAAAAGATTGATGAGATTGCGCAAAGAGACCACAGGTGATGGATTGAGCGTGAATTTGCTTGATCAAATGCTCATGGCTTACGCATTTGTCAAGTAGACGTTTCAAGGTTGTAGCTGTCGCTGCCAGTATCTCGCTGTTTTGGATGACATGAAAATTCATTAGAGCTCAAATATAGTCGTAACAGAAAAGAAAAAAGATTACAAGGCAAAGAGTTCTCTAAAATTTCCTTTAAAAAAATTAATCACAACAATAACTTGTTAAAGAAAAGTGATTGTCAGTACCAAACATTAATAGTAAAAGTGACATTGAAACCAAAGAAATTAGGTAGTTTTACTCTAACTTCCAAAACTTGTAGATTTCCTAAGTTTCAGATGTCTAATAATATTTGATGCGTTCCCACAAAATATACAGAATCCCTCAAATATTTGATCCGTTTTTCGCAAATATTAGTGAATGAGTGAAAGAGTTTTTGTAGGGAGAGGAAAAACAGTGATGATTCGCAGGGGAGGAAATGCCAACACCAAGGTAAATGCCAGTTAAATATCCGACTAACTGCATGAGCAAATAAATACTCCATCAATCAATTAGGTGAGTTATTCAAATGGATAACAACTGCAATGCAATTTTTGTGCCAATATGCAGCTCAATCTTCATTTACACTAATCTACTTCAGAACAAATTACAGGGCTATAGTATGCCTTCACTACATTTTTGGACAATCGCCCATCCCAAATACTCCATAAATGCACCAAGTTCTTGTATATGATGAGCAAGGACCAGAACTGAATTTATGAGTTACTATCTTGAGCATCTCCAACGACATGCGCCCTGGAAAAGAGTGATAAATATCAGAAGCTAGCAGAGAAGAGTACACATAGAGCCTTAACGGCACATTTCAAAAACATGTAAGGTCAGGATGTGCAAGAATAGGACACTTACCTTGTAGTAAATCGATCATACACCTATAACCCTTTCGCAGACAGAGCTCAAGTCAGGAACTTTCTTGATACTGCATTCAAAAAGAGTATTAAACACATTAATAACTTAAAACCATAATAATCAAACCTAGTACAGCCAAAACTTAATAAGAAACAAAAGACAACCAACCATATGCTCTTCATCAAAAGAAGCCACGCAAATAGACTTTATTGTCCAAAAGTTTTTTGGCAACCATATACTCTTTTCCGTAAGAAGCCATTCAAATGAACAAAGGTTACGGGGGTTTAAAGCCATTCTAATGATGGCTTACATGTCAACCAAGAATTAAAACTCAAGCCATAAAATTGAGATTCATAGAATATTCTTAAATATTTTGTCATTGTTGAAACGGAAAAGGGCCTGATATACCCCTCTACTTTGCTTTATTGTTCAATCCTGTCCTCGGTTATACTTTCCGTTCAGATTTACCCATGCCGTCCATCAAATTTCTAAATTTGCCCCTATTTTAGCGGCTGAGACACGTGGCACATTCTGAACAAAAGACTCATCCCCAATTTTAAAACCCACCCCTTAATTCAACCCATTACCTGACACCCATTCCCAACTCACTTCTCTTCAGTGAAGATCAGAACTTGGACTCATTTAAATGATAAATATCAAAATGATGATACTCGAGCAAATACACATTCCAAAATATTGAAAATCAAATCTCGATCATCAAATTTACGTACAGAGAAATATATCTCTGTTCCTCTATTTTCGTTATGCTTTTTCCTCAAAAGTAACCCACACAACTCAATTTGTTGATTCAAATACTTTAAAATCCACTAATCATCTCAAAACCAAGAAAATATGGAAGTAATGTGTAATTAATTAAAAGAAGAAAAATAATTACTGCTGGGTTGTTGTTGTTGTAAGAAAAATAGTTACTGATTTTGTGTAATAGCAGAAGAGAGAACGACCCAAAAATTTCTTTCATTTCTCCAACGCTTTATTTGTCAAAGACCATTTATATGGTGTCAGGTGGTGCTCAAATGGTGGCAGTTCCGGCGAGAAAAACACCTCAACCACCTATACTTGCCAATTCTAGCACACCCATTCAGTAATTTCCTCTGATTTTGGTGCTGAATTCTTTCTCTGTTTTGCCTTCATGACTAACGTTATCACCAAAATCTTTACTTTGTGGCTGATTCTTTACCGTTGATAATTATTGATTCGATTTGGAAGAAGGAATGGGTGCTATTGCTAACTTATTCACAGAAGGCTTCAAGGGACTTTTCAAGATTTTAAATTTATCATGTGACTCATTCTTTAGAACATAATTTTTAGCAATATCCAATTCTCTTTTCAAACTAGGAGCTCAAAATTGAAAATGAAATCAAAATTTAGTATAATGTTTTACATGACAGATACCTGTATAAAAGGTCTCCAGTGGGAGCAGACTTCTTGCATAGCCAATCTGGAACAAGTCTCTCAAGAAGTTCTATCTGCCTTTCCACATCAGCTACATTAAGACAAAATGGTTTTAGAACTATCAAAAAGTTGTAAAACATGAACCAGCAAAAGTAAGAAAAGAAAGGATATAGCTTTTGAGCATACTGTTCTCATCAATATCATAGTCATGCACTATGATCTTGTGAACAAGTTCCACTTTAGTCATTGAACGACAGCCAACAGACTGGAAAATGCGGTGAATTAGACGAACAAGATCGGATAAACCAAGAGATTCCTGCCGGGCCGCAGTCAAATGACTTTGATAATTCTTCTCTTCCTTGCTAAAGGAGCAACTCCTTTCCTGAACCTAACAGAAGATTCACAATCAATTTCATGGTAAATCATATTAATAAAGCAAGTCAAACTACAAAGGCAATAGTCAAAGTTGCCTTTAGCTCTGAACATGCTTAGTAGACAGGAAGCAATCCAACCATACACTTGGATAACGACCCAGGTAACAATGGTACCTCATGAGGGCATATATCAACATTAACATGATCTTCCTTTGAAATCGACTTCCTTTCCATTTTAAGGGCGTTATCTACATCTTCATGATGCTCTATACTGCCAGAACTCAAATCTGAAGATATCTCTTCACCACCCAAGGTGGAAAAATCCAATGACCTTTTGACAATTAGATTGGAAACAACAGAGGTTTGGCATGTCATACTCTTGTACTTATCTTCGGTAATTGGCATCGATCTCTTTGGTGTGGGCTGAGCAGGTGTTTCAAGCGTTACTTCACTTTCAGACGGGAGCTTCATAGGAGTTCTTTCATTTGCAACCAAACTACAACCTGGTAGAGGTTGGCTCTCTTCAACATTGTTCAGGTTGATGGAGGATTTGGGTGACTTAGGAGATCTCCTTTTAGAATCAAAATCCTCATTCAATGTACATTCAGATACATAAGGTAAGCATGCCGGCGAAGGTACTGAGAGATGATCTATCTTTGCTTCTGTAGAAACAGCCTGCCGAGAAAAGCGTGGACTGAAGGATGGACAGAGATGGGATGATGATAATAATTCAGACTCAAGTGGACTTGGTAAGTCCATAGGCAACCGGTCTGCATTGCTAGCGAGGCAGCTTTGGTTAAACGGATCAGGAAGTATGGCTTCGGGTATGTCACAATCCTGCTTTACAGTTAGCAAAATGAAAATCTCTGAGTGTATATATGATGGAAATAACTTAGTTACACAAATAAAGATGCATAATCAGTGTCTCAACCTCCAAATAGCGGGATATCACACATTCTAAGCTTCAAAACGCAATTTAAAGAACAAAATTACTTCAAGAAAAGAGTTAATAGGTTACAGCAAGAAATCTAATGCACAGACTTATAATACATTATTCGGGGTTAAGATGATTTTATCAGGAAAGGAAGCTATGTTATTGCACGAAATATTCTTGAACAATTACCTCTTCCTAGTCATGATATAGCAGTTTTTGCTTCATGCATTAGAGGAGGAAAGGTCTATGCACGGAAAAATAAATTAAAAAAACAAAGAGGGTATCTTTCAATTAGATACTTCTGTTTACTGAAGCATCAGATTCTGTATATCCAATTCTACTTGTGTAAAGACTAGTTTGAAGAATTCCTCGGAAGCCGTTAAATTCCAAAATTTTAAGGGTTATTACCTGAGCATGTTTATGGAGAAAATCCACAAGCCTGGATGCAAAAAGATTGCTGAGGGTCATAAACATTGAGTGTTCTTTGTGATCTTCGACAGCATCGAAATGCAAGGTAATTTTAACATCTGGCTTCATGCACATGGTCTTCTCATCGTGCACAAGTAATTTATCTATCTGAACGGCTTCGGGAACTATGTATTTTATCTGTGCGAGATGCCTGTGTGAAAATTTTCTGACAAAAGAAAATAGAGGATTAAACACTTAATTGCTGAACCATGGGCCAACTAAGTGCTGAAAATGAAAATGATACTACTCTACTCTTGTATGATACATTTTGTGGCTGCAGTTGTTCAACAGTAGATATACTAGTGAACTAAAACTGATAGAGTAAACAAAGTAATAATAATTCAGTTCATAATACTTCAGTTTATACAAACTCTTCTTACACATGGTAGAGTTTAAGTAACAAGACAAACTGATTTCTATGACTCACCAATGTTTACCAGTGAGCTACTTGCTCCAGGTAATAGAACAAACATCACATATTCCAATCTCATGGCTCATGCCTCATGGTCAACAAACAATTGTTATAAATGCATTGGTCTTGTTCGAGAACAGAAATTTTCAGCAGATAAAAAGCAATTAGTTGTTCCCAAGCTCTCTATTGCCACTGCATGTTGCTTTTTGCAACATCAAAGATATACTCTTCCAATATTATATGGCTCAATTATATTTTCTACAGGATAAATCAGAAAAAGACTCTCTTTAGACTAAATGAGAGTTCGATAAACCAAACAAATTAAAATGAAAAGTGTTAAAAAAAAATTGTTTTTTTCTTTTTTGGGAGAACATTTTTCAATTTTTCCAAAAAAAATCCAACCAAATACAAGAATGGCTTATCGAGAAAATTTTCACCAGTTTTTGAAGCAAATGCCACCTTAAAAGCTTCAAATCGGTAAACTATTTCTCGATGCTTTCAAGATAATAATTCAAACACAAGAAGTACTGAAAGAAGAGAAATGCCTAAGAACTTGAAGAAGCTAATATCATTCATGTAAACTAGAACATTTTCTTCTAGATTCAAGACCCTTTGTTTTTCCTTCAAGAATGATAACCAGATAGAGAGCTGCCACAATCAACAAAAATTGCAGACTACCATATATGGGAAGGCAATTTACAGAAGAGAACAGATATAAAAGAAAATTTGGACTGACGAGATAGTTAAGAAAAAAGAGTAACGAGATAGATGAGATCTGCAACCACCCAGCTACCTTCCTGTCAGAACTTCGACTTGACTGGACACATTCTGAAAAGTAGGTGACCTTTTTCGCAGACCGAGCAACCTCAACGAACAAAGCATACGATCAAAGAACTCTGACAAGTTTCTGTATCTGAAGACCAATACATACTCACTGTTAGAGTTAGAAACAATTACATGGAGAATGGAATAATCTAGTTTAATGAGGAGCAGACTTTTCAGGAAGCTCAGCAATATCTATTTCATGTTTAGTGTGTGATTGCTCATTCTTTTTCTCTGGTGTCCAAGATGAAAAATCTGTTCCAATAGAGTAGCCTACAGTGATCCCCCTCTTCTGCAAAGGTAAAGGAGACAGCACACTTGACTTCTCTTCCCCGAGCAGAAAGCTTTGAGTTTTCACATCCAAAACTCTTTCTTTGGTTACTTCATGGTCTATTTTCTCCATGTTTTAATACAAAAGCAGTTTGATCTGGAAGAAGAAAGCTCGTGTTAGAAGCACAATCTTATCAGGACAAAAATAATTCAATAAAATAATATAGGAGCCTAGTGCTTAATTTGATGAAGTAAGGATATCATAAATGGCATCAAGTAGATGCAAATAGTACAAAGGATAG
Organism: Nicotiana obtusifolia; assembly: GCA_002018475.1. Taxonomy (NCBI): domain Eukaryota; kingdom Viridiplantae; phylum Streptophyta; class Magnoliopsida; order Solanales; family Solanaceae; genus Nicotiana; species Nicotiana obtusifolia. Next base: position 263,547 of record MCJB01009678.1, on the reverse strand, counting down.
CAAATGCAAAAGTGAGTTTGTTAGCTCAATTACAATGTGCCCTATACTAAGGAGCTAACAAAGTCCAAAAACTTATCAGTGGAGTTTAGCCTAGTGCCTTAATATATTGCAAGGACATCAAACAAAATTTTTACAACACCGAGAAATGGATGCATCCACTTAACTGAACTAGTAACAGCATGTAACTAAAATAAATGTTCAGTAAAGAATTGATTGTCAAAAGACCAACTCCTGCAATAAAATACAAAAGCCTACTGATGACTAATTTTATTTGGAGGACTATCTACATGAAGCTGATAGGCTCCTTTGCATGGACGGAATAAAGTATAATTCAAATCACAATTTACTTTAACAAGAAAAACAACAAAAACAACCATAATTAGGAAGCAAAAGAGTAGATGTGAGCTACAATTTCATAAATTTTCAAATACAACCACAATTTCACGTCACTTGACAAGTATTCCCCGCGAAAGCAATACAACCAACTGATCTTCGAATAGGTAAGTAAAACATGGCTGCCGTAAACTGTATAGTCCAGTAGTCACCAAAAAGGAAAATTAACCTAAAACGGCCCGAGTAAAATTTAAATGTAAGAAATGGAAAAACCGTTACCTTCAAATCTACCTTCAGAAATTTGAACTCACTCTTTCCAGCTATTGATTTTGTAGAATAGTAAACCGATAAGAACAAATAAGCTGAATTGCAACAATCAATTGGAAACCCTAGTCAAATTTTTCCGTTGTAAGAGGAGGGAAAGAGCTGTTGGATCTTCATTCAAATATCCATTGGTCGGGGATTATCAGAGTTTACCCTTTTCAAAAACTTTGGGCTACAAGGCCCAGAGCACGTTCGTTTCAGGGCAGATGGACCTTCCCATTTGGGTAGGCAATCAACAGGCATTTTCCCGGTTCAAAGAATTAAATAGCTGTCCACCGAACCGATTAAACTAAAAATAGCCGATGGAGGTATATATATATATATATATATATATATATATATAAAATTTATGTATTATATATTTATAATAATATATAATCAAGGTATAAAGTATGTATATGACTAGAAAAAGAAAAATAAATATGACGGCTATTTGGGTAAAGATCCAAGGTTTGGTTTCAAGACCGTATCCGTGGCCCATCTGAACCACAGTTCTCACTTTTCCGGATTTGCGTTCGTTTGGCTCTCTTTAACGAAACAAAAGATTTCATTTTTTTGTCAAACAACGGTTTTTCAAAAAACTTCAACAAAAAATAAGGCAATTCTAGAAAATATTTTGAAAAGAAAAAATTTAGAGAATACATTTCTCAAAGGCAGATTCCACGTAGACTTTTGCGCTGCTTGATTAAAAAGAAAAAAGAAAAAAGAAAACTCTTTTGTCCTACTGTGGTCCTCTTTATCCTTAATGATTTTATTATTAAATGGGCTCACCCCAAGAATGGGAATGAAGTAATGTGAAGTTTTTGTTTTAGGTACACGTTTGATTGTTATGTTATATGAGTAGCCATTATTATAAAGCTACAACGTGGTTCAATTGTCAAAGTGTTTGCCTGATACTATGATTAATACAGCGACGGCCTTTTAATTAAACAACACTGGTCTCAATCATCATATGTAATTTATGTAAATATGTCTTGAAGGACAAATTACAAAAGGCCATTGTATTTGCGGAGTATAAATTCGCAGCTCTAATACTGTATTATACTGGAAATTGCGAAGATGACTATATATCGCGAACCAAGATTTAGCATTTCTTTTTGGGATTGGACAATTCCTACAGAGAACAATTTCTGTTTTAGTGAGTTTTACATGGCACTAATAGCGAAACATTTTTTTAGCCACTCTACTTGAGGATTGAGTTCAACTTGTGTTTTTCACTATTTAACTTTTTCCATTCCCATCAGGCAGAGCCTATTAAAGGAAAAATACTTTTTATCAGTATTCTCTATCGCATGCCACAAATCGACATCTCTATTAAAAAATGAAATAATTAATTCATCTCATCATACGTCCCTCAGTAATTTCACTGCTAAATCCGATACAACTAGATCTACAATTTTGCTACATTGCTTATTTGCCACGACAGATAATCAAATCAATCAACTTACAAAAATCTGAATCATGACATCAAAGAAGGGTAGTACAGTATCATTTTCTAAGTTTTTTTTTCCAATCCCACATATTGAATATGGACTTCTTTTTTTTGAGAAATCTTATATAGCCTTTTGGCCAAGCTTCTTTTGAATCAAAAGTATTTCTTTTTTTGTCAAAAATGTTTCTAAAACTAAGGTATTTGACTAAGCTTTAGAAAGGAAAAAAGGTGCTTTTAAGGAAAAGCAGAAACGGTTTTGGAGAAGTAGTATTTTTTTTAAAAGCACTTCTAAGAAAAATACTCTTAGAAACAGTTTTTAAAACTTGGTCAAATACTAATTGCTGCTCAAAAGTATTTTTTAAATTAATTAACTAAGGACAAACTGTTTCTCACGAAAAATACTTTTGAGAAAAGCACTTTTAAATAAAACCACTTCTCAAAATAAACTGATTTTTGCAGCTTGATCAAACGAGCCAGTAGTGTCCCTCTTCGAATCTTTATTGATAGCGGCAAACTCATAAGGGCCCACCTAACAAATCACAGTGGGTCCCCCGCCGTCCAGTGTCCATATTCCTTCCACGTATACCCATACACGTGGCGAGGCACCAGCATGACGCTAGCAACGTAAACTAAGCGACCTTTAACCAGAGATGTTGATTGATTCATAAAAAAAATCTAAGATTATATATTTGCAAAAAATATGTTTTGAGTTATTTATTTTGTTTTGAAATCACAAATCCAATTTATTTACTGTTACATATAATTTAATAAATGTTAGACTCTTAAAGATATGAAAACAGAATGTATAGAAGAAAGGGTTGTAATAATGGAGAAGGGAAGGCGAAGTAGAAGACGTGTCAACAGATGAAAAGGGAGGCTGGCTTAGACAGCACGTGATGTTGCCTTTTATGGCAGATAGAGAAAGGGTTGTTACTTTCCGTTGCCGCCCCTGCCTCACATGATATTTCGCCATATCTGTCTCTTCATTTATATTATCACAGTCAAACCATGACACGTAGCTGCTGTCTTTTTTATTTTTATGTAAGTAATGCGAGGTTTGCTTCGTTCCCTTTTTTCAGTCCATTTCAGAGTTCCTATTCATTCAAATTCTGCATTCATCATTAGATATTTATAACTCGCTTTTCACCCAAAAATTGAAAGATCCAAATCTGAGAGAATTTGTCCGGCATAAATGACGTTATTGTAAGGGAAGGAGGAAACTGAGAAAGAATACTTCTTGGAATATCGAATCTAACTGTATGATTGAGATTTGGATAATTAATCCATCAAGTAACCTATTAATCACGTCCATTCTCAAAATACCTTTCTGAATTTTTGACATTTTCTGTGCAAACTATTAAAAAATACTCCTACATATATAAGGTTACAATAACGTCATTTAATTTTGAGCAAATTTTACGTTTTTATTCAGTAATTGATCAAGTCATATGTTAACTAACATATAAGATCCCAATGTATAAAAAAGATTATATTATTACTAGAAAGTGATACACGTACTTGTTAAGATCGATAGAATTTGTTGTTCAGTTGTAGTGATACCACTAGGTCACAACTTGACACGTGTATTGATTAGTTGCTTGGTTGATACATTGAACAACCATGACTAAAAGTTTGGACCACATAAGAATACAATAATTTTCGCATTTTCTTGACCAACATGAAGATAATTATGGTCTTATGAACCTAAAAGAGTTGGAAGAATAAAATGTTTAAAATAAAGGACCACCTCTTCCTCATATGATATAAATTCGTGTCTGCATTTGGTCATTACAACAGCCGACCCATGACACGTAGCTACTCCATTTTATATGTTAGCTTCATTTCAGATTTTTCCATTCATTGAATTCTCAATCATTAGACATTTAGAACTCGATCGTTTCACTTAAAATTAAACTTCTTTCTCTCAAATGAAAATCTGTGTTGTTTAAAAGGATCCAAAATTGAGATAATTTAAAGTTTACTCCTGCAACATTCATAAACAATGAAGTTATAAAGTTACAATAACATAGCAGTCTAATATTTTCAGAAAATTAAAAATCACACGATCGCCCAATTTTTAATAAATTGCATGTGTAATTCTAATAATCATGGTACGCATAATTTGATCCAACGTAAAAAACATTGCTATTACATATAACTACATCACAAATTGTTGTTCGGTTTGTAGCGTGAACCAACTACAAACTATAGTTCACAACTTTGGACATGTATAGCAGTAGTGATTAGTTGCTTGGTCGATACATTGAACAACCATGATTAAACGTTTGGACTACAAAAGAGTACCATTATTTTCTTCTCCTTTCTTTTCACATTTGAGTTACCAACATAGTCTATGAATTTAAAAAGAGAGTTTGAAGTCAAAAATAAAATGACTAGGTGACCAATAAAAGTGACATTATTACCCGAAAGAAAGGGAGGACAATCTACCTTCATATATAGTTCAGAAATAAAGGACGGCGTGGCCTTTTGGAGCTATTGATTGGTCATGCTTCCGTCATAAAATCATGCACTGTCTTTTTGTTTACCTTCTCAGGCTAGCGTAAGATTACAAAGTCTTTTTTATTCTATTAGTTGTTTTTCATTTTTGTTCTCGCCTGTATTATAATATTATGTTATATTCGAGGTTGCATTACCAGTAAGAGGTGTGGTGGAAAGGATGCAATAACCTATTTGGTGGTTAAGTCAGAAATTTTTCTTAGAGTGTTTAAATTTGAAAGAAATTAAAAAAAAAAATTCATGACAAATGGTATTCAATATATGTTATATATTTTTAAAACCTAATATTTTATTTATATACCTAATGCTATTTCCGACAAATTAAGGTGTTACTCTAATGTAGCTTCGCCCATGCCCCCACCTTAACAAGAGGTTATAGATTCTGAGTCCTAAAAATGAGGAAAGCAGGGAGCGTGTTTATCTTTAATGAGCACTATGCAATACAAATTTAAATTAATCGGACTAATAAATTTCAAATTCATATTTATAAAAGAAATATTGCATCACTAAAAACATCATACATGGCCTATTCCGTTTGTTGTGGCAATTGTAGGTTTTATATTATTTAATTAATGCGCACGTTTTGTCTTCTTAACAAAAAAAAGGTATTATATCGAAACAAGGAACACGCTGCGTAGCTTCACATTCAAAAGGTCGCCATGACGAGAGGTTCACTCCACAATCCACATCCTGCTTAAATCCTTTTTTTCCTTTTATATTATTCTTATGAGAGGAGTGTACTAAAAAAGCAACTCCGAATCGAACACTATTAAAATTGCTAAGAAGGTATCTGTGGACGTTTTACGGTTTTAGCCCAAAAGTGGAATTAAACTCTAATAAATTGTCAATAATTACTTGTTAGGTAGACCATATGTAAAGCGAGGGCCACTATGCAATACTCTCGCCTATGCGATATCATTGCATTATTTGATACATTTTAGATGTACAAATAGCAAAGCATAATCGGACTGACCCAAAAAAATTAATTACTTGCAACATGTTTACACTATTCAATAAATACTTGAATGTATGTGTTTTACATGCACTATTATTACTTAACTACATAATAGAATTAATACATATTTTCTATTCTATCACTTGGTTTGATGTAACTATTATGTACGGGTAAAAAGAAATTCCAAACTGAACTGTGTCCATATTTCTTCAATAATGAATTATGAAAACAAATACCACGTGCTATATAAATTCTAGAGTAATGTGCTATAATTGGTATTTATGAAAACAAATACTAATTATAGTATTAATTCGAAATTCGGATGAATTAAATTCTGCTATAATTAATCACAGTTTATTCCATTAAAAACTGCAATTAAACTCGTCAATATGAATTTTGAAATTCATTTAACACTTATTTTAATTTCCCATGTTAAGATTACAAATACCAGTTAATTAAACTAAGTCACTGATAATTTAATTTACTTAACTAATTAAATCCTTTATAATTCCGCTTAAACTATTTCATGTGACGGATACAAAATTCACTAGCCATGTTTTCACATGAAAACTTATAAGCTTACATAAATGGGTAATATCAAACTCAAAGCCGAGTCATGGATTCTATTAAAATTATTGTTATTTCACAAATGCTATTCATTATTGTCCAATCTATTAGGCATACACTAACTCTGAATAGTATTGTATCTTTTGATAAATCAAAATAATAAACAAATCACAATGACCATAATAACTATATCAAGATTAGGAGTATAAGCTCATTCAATGAATCAGAGAAAATGTTTTGTATATATTCAGTACAAAACATCTTTTCTCTACTTGGTCCGTTCAATATACACTAAGTATACTAGCACAAGAAGTTGGAATAAAACCACTCCCATAATCAAGATAAATTATACTTTAATCTTGAGCTACAATCATCAAGATATTTTTCCCAACAATATCTTCGATTGCGAACATAATTTATTAATTATGAGAACCGACAATTACTTTTATGTGCATGAGCTAAGACTTCATATACTAAATTGTCTACTATATAACTAAAGGACAAACACGTAGCAAATGATCTATTTAAAATAATACTTTATTGAATTAAATAAATTAAATAAATAATTATTCTATAAAAAATAAAACACAATATTATAGCTGGTTAATAGTATACCCCTACACAACATACAACAATAGAGTTTATTTTAAGGTTGATTAGAAATTATAAATTTCTTTCGGTAATCATTAGGGCTTTCGCGGCTGTTTTAGCTTTTTCCTTCCTACGTTTTATTTTATTTTATATGCTTTGATAGAAAGATTGCGCCAAAATGGATCCTTCACGTGGAACCTAATAGAAATTACTACTAGTTGGACCAAAAAAAAGAGTATAGCGAAGATGTTTGATACAAAGCCTTCGAAGGGACTCTTCTTTTTCTCATACAAATAGCCTCTTAGCTAGAAAATTCTATAACCCAAGTTTCGAACATACTAATCATCTTCGTCTCATCTTTTCTTCTCCTGAGTGTTTTATCCACGATCAGCGCACGGGAAAGATCGTTGGCTATTACATAGAGTCCCCGACTTTAGGGAAGCATATACCTTTTGTCTGTAATTCTCATATTGGGGAATCAAATTCGGATCTATACATATTTGGTCGGATTGAAACTCTTCTACTTTGTTGTCAACAAATTTAAACTCACGTCTTTTGTCCCTTTTGCAATGTGTTTACCTTTTCTTCTAAATTTGTTATATTCATGAGAACATGACATATTTTTTATTAAGAAAACTCTGATCGAACAGGAGTGGTAATTACACATATGTTCCTACATAGTTTTCTATTCACTTTATTTAATTTATGGCTTTAGAATCCTTTGCTCGTATAACTACAGATTCAAATTGTAATGACTCCATCCTCAAACTATCTGCTCTTTTGTTAATTCCTCCTAGCTATTTTAGCGTTTAATAGTGTTCAAAGATCCAGCTTATTAGAACTTTTGGCTAATGCATTGAAAGAGAATCTATCTGTATATTATTAAAAGGAGAGAAAAAAATCATCTCCTTAAATTAAGTGGCAGCCTAGAAAAAAGCCACATGACATAAGTAGTTAATAATTAGTTATTGATTATTATTTTTGAATTTAAATATCTATAAAATAATAAAATAAAATATTTTATACTAATAATAAATAAATAAAAGACCTCCATCAAATTGGAAATTAGTTACAAGTTGGAGCATTAAATTATTTTAAAATAAAAAATAGAATTACAAAAAATAAAAAACTGCCTATTTAAAATTTCTTTTTTAAAATATTTTTTTCTTCTTTTTAAAAATAAAAATAATAGAATAAAATATAACATAAAAAATATGTATCTTCTATTATATTATAAAAATAAAATAACGTACAAAAATTTAAATAAAGTAATATGCTAACAAAAGTTTTTATTAACAATGCAATAATACTAAATATTGGATAATATAATAAAAAATACATAACAAAAAAGTTATTCGATGCATATATAAGTATCATTAATTTAATAGAGATTTTATTCATTAAAATTCAGATAAAATTATTGAGAAAAACGGGATAAAATTTAAAATAAAAAGATATTTCAAGAGTAATAAAATTTAATCTTCTATTATATTACAAAAAGAAAGTAGTAGACAAAAATATTAAACAAAGTAACATGCTAATAAAAATTTCTATTAACAATGCAATTATATCAAATATTGGATAATATAATAAGAAAAAATATATAACAAAAAAGTTATTCGATGACTATATAAGTCCCTTTAATTTAGTAGAGATTTTATTCATTAAAATTTAAATAATATTATTGAAAACAACAGAATAAAATTAAAAATAAAAAAAATTTCAAGATTAATAAAATATATATCTTCTCTTATATTACAAAAAGAAATCGAGTAGACAGAAATATTAAACAAAGTAATATGCTAATAAAAATTTCTATTAACAATAGAATAAAAATAAACATAGAACAAAAAAGTTATTCAATGACTATATAAGTCCCTTTAATTTAATGACGATTTTATTATTGGGTATATCACATTGACAAATAAAATGACAATTGAAATTTATTAAAGCAATATGATCTAATTTGTTCAAATTTCGATCATAATTTAATTTAATTAATATTTTTTAATATTGACCGCGCATCGCGTGAGTACACTATTAGTTTCCCTATAAAAATAAAAGGTAAGCATGCGACGGTAAAATTTAATCAAGTGAACTGTGAACTCACCATGAGTGGTGTAGTCTCCATGTTTTTGCTCATACTTTAAAATATTGGATAAATGACAGACTATAAGTAAAGATATTGCATATGCACATTCTGAAAGAGATTGCTCAAAATTGAACATTTAATTAGTTACAAAGTTGAGAAGGATGTTAAAGAGAGGATTTTCTAGGTAAATGATTTAGTTCATTAAAGCGAAGATCTAAAAACTTAGCTAAAGATCCCTAATAAATATCTAACTATGTATGATGTCAATGTTCAACCTAATGGGACCTGAAACTATAATATTGGCCCTTTGGAAGTCAGAGCCTATGCAATACCAAGTTAAATATTGTAATGTACTTGTCATCTTATTATCATCAATAAAAATGATAACAATAACAATTGTTTTGGTGATAGTTAGGTGATTGACTAATCAATAGCTTAAGACTTTAAGTGAACCTTAAAGGGTCAATTTGCAGTTTAATCTAGTACCAAGAATATAAAACCAAACTCTACCAATGGGTTTCTAACTATGGCAAATTGCTAACCTTTTTCATTATAGAATGTTAAAATTAACATACAACATTGACAATGACCATGTCTAAGAAATATTCAATATATTAAAATATATTGGTATCTGACGGTTTAACTATTGCTATTTGGTTGTCCTATTTCACGAGATATCCAAAAATACCGAAAGTATATATATATTCTTTTAACTGGATTTTCATTTCTGTAATTTGTAGTTAATACAAGAAGCTTCAATATTAAATTGAATTATCTTCTTTAGAGATATAATATAAGTTTGGTGAACTGAGTTCTTATTTTTCGTTTTGATTAGTACGTTATTTGGGTTGTAACACATGATTAATAAAATTGATGGAGTAGGAATAATTCCTCTTTTTTGACTTTATCTTTGTTTTTCATTGGGAATAACTATTGGTCATCTAATGATTATTTAATTCATTACAGCAGGACTCAAAAGAAGGACAATATTTGGACGAGTGCACTAAAAAGGTTTGTTCTGCAGATTATAAAACACATTAGTCGATGAGTATTTATTTGTTGAGTCCTTTTTATTTTACCCTATGTGAAGTGTGAACCAAAGATATACGCCTCTTTTATTGGATTTGATACTCTTAGAAAAGGCCAAGGGACAAAACAGAGATGATATAATAAAACAAGTATACATTCCTGTGCGCTTGCCTGAGACATTAACACCCATCTTTCTTCCTTTGCCCATACTCCCATACCAATAACAACAACTCAGATTCCTCCTGCCATTTCACACTTTCTTTTTCCTCAATCAAGCTTTTTTTCTTTCTTTTTAATCAGAATCCACCATTTAGGGTATTTACCATTTTCCCTCACATTTTTAAAATATAAGGCAAAATGGTCTAAAAAATTGCGCCAAATTGATACTCCCTCCGTCTTATATAATCAATTGTGGTTACTAAAAATAGTTATTTCAAATTATTTATTATTTTGAAGTTCAAGACAAATTTTTTTTTTTTTTTTTACCCTTAGTAATAATTATCCTTGAAGACTACAAATACCTCAATTATGAGCAACTTTGTTCAAATACTAATAACGAAAGATTAAGTATTAAGACATGAATAAGGGTAAAGTAATTAAAATTTCATTCTAATTAATTTTTTTTAAATACGTGTACAAGAGCACACATGAGATAGAGTTAGTACAAGTAACAAGAATATAAGCAATAAATCTGTCTCGGAGAGGTCATTTACCTTTGATTTTGACCTTAAGATACTGAAATTTCACATAACTTTCAAAAGCGGCTGCACTAACATTTTCTCAAACTATTACTCCGAACCTAACTTCAAACCCATTATTTTAAAGGGTTTGTTTGGTATGAAGTAAAATATTTTTTATAAAAAATTTTTTTTTGAAAATATTTTCTTGAAAAATGAGTAGTACTATCATTTTTTTTTTTCATTCTCCTAAATTCTCATGTTTTCTGCGCTCTCCCCTCCCCCCTTCTCAAATACCTAATGTGTTCAAGACTTTATTTTTTTAAAGAATTTACTTATTCTTTTATAAATTCATACAAACCCAAAAGAACTAATGTGTTGATTTTTTTTTCACGCAAAAATAACATTGAAATTGATGCTCCATAAACTAAAACGAAAATACTCTTTTTTTGGTTGAAAAAAAAGTACTATTTCTACAACATGAAAAGAAAGTATTCATTTTGTTGGAATGAAAGAAAATATTTTTTATATATCATGAAAATTAAGTACTTTTTTGTTGAAATGAAAGAAAATACTTTTTATTATTCATTTTGTTGAAATGGAAGAAAATACTTTTTATACATCATGAAAAGTAAGTATTTTTTTTTTGTTGAGATGAATTTTTTTTTTTTTTGAAATGAAAGAAAATACTTTTTATACACCATGAAACGAAAGTACTTTTTTTGTTGAAATGAAATAAAATACTTTTTACTACATCATTTTTGAAATGAAAGAAAATACTTTTTATACATCATGAAAAGAAAGTACTTTTTTTGTTGAAATGAAAGAAAATATTCATTTTGTTGAAATGAAAAAAAATACTTACATCATGAAAAGAAAGTACTTTTATTTTTTTTGAAATGAAAGAAAATACTTTTTACTACATCAATTTTTTGAAATGAAAGAAAATGCTTTTTATACATCATGAAAATAAAGTTTTTTTTTTTTTTGGTTGAAATGAAAGAGAGTATTCATTTTGTTGAAATGAAGAAAATACTTACATCATGAAAAGAAAGTACTTTTTTTGTTGAGATGAAAAAAATACCTTTTTACATTATGAGAAAAAAATGCTCATTTTGTTGAAATAAAAAAGAAAATACTCTATCTATAACATTAAAAGAAAGTATTCTTAATAATATTTCTAATTAAGGTTGGGGTGAGGNGTGGGGTTGGGGTAGGAGTGGGTGTGTTGATGAGGGTTGATGGGGATAAAGAATAGGACGGGGAAGGTTGAAAAAGAATTTTGAAAAATGTTTTGCCTTTTCTTGATCGCGAAAATATTTTCGTTCAATGAGTTCATGAAAGCCAACCAAATATGAAAAAATTAGAAAATATTTTGAACATTTAATAAGAATAAACTAAAAATAGAGTCGACAAAAAAGATTAGTGGTAAATTGTAGGACGAAAATCATTAGATTATCAAAATATAAAAGACCCGCATTTTGACAAAGTATATTGCTTTGTGGCATACATAAGCGTAAGTGCATAACCACCAAAAAATTTAAAATGGGAAAATGGTAAAGAAGCGGACAATTAAAAACCGAAAAAGGCAGCATTCGTCTCCATATAAAAAGCAAACATCTACAAATAATTGTCGTTACATTACCACTAACTACCACATTACTATGACAAAAGAACGCCTTCTGGAAAGCAACTTCACCAGTAATAATAATAGTAATAAATTACTCTAACCCCTGTAATTTTAAATTATTTTGTTCTATGGGTTTAATTTTCTCTCTCTATATTTTGGGACGATTACTTATCAAGATTTCAACTGTACGTCGATGATTGAAGAAGCTTCCTCCTTTTTTTTCTCAACCTTTTCAAGACCTCTTTTCTATCTGTATTCCTCTCTCTTTATTGACTTCCTTACCTTTTCTTTTTCCAAACAAATGTCGAAATTGAAATTCTCAGCTGATTCTACTCCCAACTTGAGGTTGAGCTGATTCCTTTGTTTTTGCCCTTTCAGAGAGAATTTGGGTTTTTGCTCAATTCAGCTACAGATTTTCTATAATAGGGTTTAATTATTTGTTTCATTTAGAATATCTCCCTAACTATACGACCCTTCATCTTCTTGCTTCCTTTTTTTATGGAAAATTTTGGTTCCTCTGTTTCAGACCAGGTATAATTTTCAGTAATTCTAATTGGGTCTACGATTTCCCTGTTTTACGATCATATGTATTGGTGTCTTCGTATAAAATTTGAGCTAAGTTGGTACATAATCCAATTCATTTGATTGATTTTGGAAGCTGTAATACAAAGAACTGAACTAGATTTGTGTAAATTCTCATGTTTATGGTAATTGGGTTTGGTTGTTTGGCTGCTCCACTTGGTTCAAACTATTTGCACAACTTGGCTTACTTGCTTAAATAGTTAAATGTTCCTTTATTGCTTTCTTAAATGCGGTTTACAATTCTTTACTCCAAGTGTTACGTCAATCACAAGTTTCTGTTTCTCTTTCTTTTTCCTTCTCCTTTCAAGAGAAGAAATGTACTTTTGTGTGACTTTATTGTAATTGGGTTCAAAGCCGCCATCTTTTTTGACAAATCTGTCCAAGTTCATAATGGAAGGAGGAATCTTAAGTTTTTATGATGGTTATTATGAAATAGAAGCACAGCTCTGGCAATGTAGAAAAATCGCAGCACCTGTCACTTTTCATTCATTTCTTGTGATCTCTTTTTTCTCTTTATAATTACTGTGTGTTTGCACTTATACTTACATTAATAATTCTTTTTATATGATGCAGAAATTACTAGAGAAATCGACTGATCGTTTTATCTGCTGAGTATAAAACCAGGGTAAGATGGTTTGTTGTCTTACAGCTAAGGCTGGTATCTATTCAGTGTAGACACATTATGTACATAATCACAATAGAGACTGCTGACTTGACAGGTGGTTCTAGTGGCAGTATGTGGGATAGTACTCGTGAGGAGCCAACTGTTTTGTTGGTTGCTCATTTATTATGATTTTCACTTTATGAGTAGTTTCCAGCTCAGTCTTCAAATTTCTCTTGTGGTGATTTTATTCTACAGGGTTATTCATGTTACAATTTTTTTTTCGAAATGCATTCATGAAAGAGGTCATTATTTTTCTTGATGTAGTTTTTGTTGTATGATCATTCTGTAATTTATGGTAGTGTGCTGGCAGATACGAGAAAATTTTAGGATATGGGATGCTTTGTTTCGACCCCGCAAGATACTGGTGGGAATAGAAGACGGCCGGGAAACATTGGCGATGTGTCTGTATTTGTTCCTGGATTACGTATCCCTAAGCCGGTTGATTTCTCTCTTGCATTTGGTGATAACTTGTCGAAAACCCTGGTGGAGCGCCTTTCTGCTCTCAGAACCAGAATAGTTGTTATGGCAGGGCAAGAAGCTCCCACAATTACAAGGACAAGAAGGAAAACTGCTACTCAGCATGGTCAGTTGCAGAGGAAGCGCAAACACATTTTTTTGGAATTTGGCCATGTTCGTGTCTCTTTCCTTATATGTGGATATTATGCTTAGCACCTATTTCTTGCAGGAGGTTCAACCCTTGGAGATCTTTTGCAAGCTCTCGAAGACTATTTGCCTGTTCTTTTGGGGCTAGTTAAAGATGGTAAATACTTTGGTTGCTATCTCATTAGCATTCGCGCGTTGTTGATTTTTGTTGTGAGATGTTGCTTTCTTGGCCATTTTCAGGGAGTCCATTACAACATAAAGTGCAGTTTATTTGGGTCAATCAAGAGGATGATGCAGAGGTCAGACTAGAAATTCAATTTTCTTTTCGTTTCTGTTCATGTTTAGTCTTATATTTGCTTTTGCCACCATGAGGGAGAACTGTCTTATTTGTCAGAATATTTCAGGAAACTGCAATGTTTAGTGCTTGGTATGAAGTACTGTCCATTTTGCACTTGATGGCAACACTGTCGTTATCGCAAGCTAACTTGCTGCTTCTTCCTAGAACATCTCTCGATGGTTATTCACCAAAGGTATCTGAAGGTGGGTATTGTTCCCATGTTTAACATTGGAGATTCAGTAACTGCAAGTAAATGTCTTGATGTATTCTTTATATTTATAACACTTGATTTCTTGGTGAAGCCTCTGAAACTTCTTTCAGGACACATTCATCTTGTGGCTTCAAATTGATCTTTTGTTTTCCTCATTTTGCTTTTAATAACTGACAGAGAGCAGGCGATCTTCTGTTGATGTTTTTCTAAAGGCTGCTGGATATCTCGATTGTGCGGTTCGAAACGTTCTTCCCCAGTTGCTTGCTGAACAAAGGTTTTTATACCAATACAATGCAAATCCATGTTTTTGATTTAAATCGATCAGGGGTTAGATTTTCACTATTATTTGCATTATATTTAGGAGAAATCTGCCAGTAGACCTAGCTGAAGGAGTTCTGCGAGCATTGTGCCTCCAAGCATTAGGGCAGGTAATAGCTCATTCAGAGCCTATATTTTTTTTGGGTTGCATTATTTCAAAATTTTAAACGTCCAATACCCATAACTTCTCGATGCTTTACTGGATACTCTTTCTCTTTTTGCTTCAATGAGTATCCAATGATATCTAAAATTGTTATGGATGAATTTGGACAATGTAATTGTATAAGCAAATACATATCATGCTTCTAGTAATAATCTTTCAGCTTCTCTTTTCTTGACTATCATTTTGTTAACATCCCAAAAAGGTCAGTGACATTCAAATAGTGCACCAAAGACACTGGAATTACTGTACGAGGGCTCAGTTAGGAATTCCTATGGTAATAAATAGGATTTGTAGAAATTGTCTATGACAATATGATTCGGATTTGCTGAAGAAGAAAATGACTGTTTTCATGTATTACAACAACAACCCAGTGTGATCCCACAAGTGGGAAAAGACACGCCCAGTGGGATTGGCTTAGTAAATATGCACAGGGCTGAAACATGAAATCTTCACACAAGGATAATGCTATTTGTGCTGTCTTTTTAATCCCAATATCTGTGTAGAGTCTAGTGTGTATTTTGCTTTGCCTTGGTTTTTAATGGAGCTTGAGTTCTTCATGCCTGTTACCTCTGCTTTCAATGGATAGAAGCATACTCTAATGCACACTAATTAACAAAGTGTTAGATATCTGTTTAGTATCCAGCGACAGCAAACACAATCTATTTTTCAAAGATTGCTGGTATAACTACAAAATAGCGAAGGGGATTGCCTGGGTACATGCTTAATATCTAAACGCAACAAAACCACTCTACTCGGCAAATTTTCTGCTATAAAAATGTGCACAGTAGTGAAGCGGGTCATCTGAATTTGAATTACCTAAATTCAGCAGACTTTTGTGCATTTAGCCATTTTGATTATGTTTGGTTAGTTCTAATATCATCCTGTCCCTGAGCATTAGACGCATTTTTGTTATTTTGGCTGTATTATGGTGCTGTCCATATGCTTTCTTGTGCTAATAATTCTCGTTGAATAAAGGTGTTAGCTGTTGCTAAGTCTCTCGTTAAGAAAATGTACCATATGGATTAAATTGCCTTCCGTATCTGATGTATCTGTCACCATGATCTTAGGCCGTTGATATTCAGCTTGGGCTTGCAATTGACAGTACTAAAGCAACACTGGCTGTCAAAAGAAGGCTTGCATGCGAGATGGTAAAATACTGGCAGCAGGTACTGAATCCTTTTGCCAAAGCATGCTCGAGTGCTCTAATTTAAAAAAAGAGTTATATGAATACTCTACACAATTCGGCTATATTCTAGTCATTTCATTCCAGTGCTAATTAAATCAGGGGTTCTTTGACTCTTGCACTTATTGCTACACAGGTAACTAGTTTAGTCCCAACTAGTTGGCATTGCCCATATATATATATATATCATTTGCTTCAATTGGAGTAATTGGACCTTTTAAACTCCTTCCCCTAACATAACCACGGAGAGGGGAAAAGAAAGCTCTGTGTTATTCCATTTTATGGAACATTTTCTTTTTGTCGCCAGATAGTGTCTGAGATATCAACTACTTTACTTTTTTGTTACCTTGCAGGCTCAAGATAACATCATGAACCTTCCGTTATCAAATGGTTGGGGAGAAAAGCATAGGCTTTTCGTGAAGTGGAAATATATTGAAGCCAAGGTATCTTGTGATTCTCTTTCTTTTGTTTACTTCTTTAATTCCTAGATTTTAGTATATATGTCAACAACAAGAGTTAAAAAAATTATAGACCAAAGTGTTCCTTGATTTTACTTACTGATGAGTGAAAGACTTCCTTGGCACAAAACTTGTCCTCTATAATGTACAGCATTTTTTGAGTAATTCATGTAAGGATGACATCTGAGCACACTTTATTCTGGTTTGATGACATATGTAACTTAGTCCAAGCAACACGCAGTTGGATTGGCAATTGGTGTGCAGAGCATAAAGATTAGAATGCTTAGTCTAGCAATTGTCATTCAGGGATATGGGATAGCTTTGTATCCTATGTATGTTAGCAAGCAGGTGCCAATATAGAATAAGGAACTCTCATAGCACCTTATTTTATCTATGTGTCATTAGCTTATGAATTATCCCAACTAGTTTGGGACTGAGGTGTGGTTAACTGACTTTACCGACCGTCATGGTGTCATTAGCATATGAGTTTATATCAAAATGTTCGGCTTTGTCTATTCATTAGCCAATGTGCTATATTTGTCATGGATAAAGCACACAGGACCCCTAAACCAAAAATAAAACACCGGAAAATGACCTACAGCTGAATTGGGGTCGGATGGGATTGTGAAAATAGTGGTGCAGATGTCATGCAATCCATCCAACATTCATGCCATAAACTTATTTGTCGTCCCTTTTCATTCAATCAATGCTGGCCTGGGTCCTTTGAGTGCTTATTTAACCCGCTTGTCCAACTACTACTCTCAAGTCCATGTTTTTCATTCTATGTTGAAAATTGACTTTTCTGTAGTTTTTTTATCTCTGTCAATATCCTGATGCTTCGGAAGCGGCTGATTTTATAACCTTGCTGAGTGCTCTTAGAATTTGACATGTGGTGTTAGGGATCTGAAACTTGTTTTTTATTGTTCTTCTTGTGAATAACCTGATAGATAATTGATAGTGTACATCTTGCCGGCTACCTCGATTTGTAAGTAAAAGTCTCCTTTAAACTGACGATTTATGCGGTTTTTGCTCTTCGAAGACTAAATGCTTATAACTTTCTTCAGTTTAACCAACCTAAAAATCCCTCTTAATTATTTCATGGAATGAGTATTTATAGCATAAAACAACTGTTTTGTTGTACTGGACAACCCTGCATCTTCCATCAGCAAAACTCTTTAGGTGATATCTTTCAATAGTCACCGTCGGTGATACAAGAGAAGTTGTCTTAGTGAAAACTCCTCATATTGTAACTCCATAGTCCATGTACTTAAGGACCTTCATGCTGGTCTCTGGAAAGCTTCTGCAGCTTCTTTGCCATCTTTTAAGTCTATTGCATTTTTCTCTCCTCAAGCTTATGCATGACACATAAAATTCTGTGTAGGCTTCAGCATACTATTATCATGGTCTAATCCTCGATGAAGGAAACACAGAAAAATCTCATGGAATGGCTGTAGCTGCCCTGCAAGCAGCAGATGAGTATCTAAAAGAAAGTAAGAAGGCCTGCGAAGGTTTCAACGCAGCCATTCCTCTCTCCAGGTAAACTTTGCACGATCCATTTTTCATCTTCTCCCCTTCATTACTCTTCAACTCCCTGTACTTCCTATATTTCCTTTTTGTTCTTGCTATGCAGTGAAAGAACTTATTTTGGAAAAAAGTGGAAAAACTACTTGTAGCTTTGGTAAAATTTATTATGAAACCAAATCTATATAGACCTGAGCTATTAAGAACATTGGGAAACTATTTATACGTTTAATTATTCTTTAGCTATCAATTTTGATTATAAAATAACCCTTTCAATCGGATAGCTTACTGCAGAGTTTCAGTTGTGGCTTTCATCTAGTGATTCTCAGAAGATAGAAGAAATCTTTTAGTTTAGCCTTTAGGACTTCCAACAGGTGTCCTGCATTTGGTCTTGTTATTCATTGTTTTTTGACTGGTTATATCTCTTTCTTATCCTTCAGTGTTTCCTAAATCCATCTTATCAGGAAACATCTTTGAGCTACACCGTTTTCAACAAACCTCTGAAATATTACTTCAGATGGTATTCGGATGTCCTTGAATGTGGTTTCTCAACATAATACTGTATCTGAAGCTAGTGCTAAATTTCGCTGTGTGCATGAAGCACTGTAGTGAAGAGTTCGCTTTTCGCCCTAAATTTAAGATTTACCATGTATGATCATACTAACTTGTAGAACTGTGTCTAGTGCTTAAAATTCATCAGACTGGGAAACGTCATATTTTCATTTGGAGCCTCTTTTGTGGTTGCAGTATGTCATCAATCATCGTAACATATTTTTTTCACCCCACCTTATCCTGTCTCTTCTGCCTGCCTGACTTCCATTTGCCAATCCAGAAATCCTCCACTCTGGGGAACGATGAAGTATCTCGCAGAGAAAATTCCAAAGGACACTTCGAGCAAAGTGCGAATCAACAAGGACTTGTACTCTTATGAAAAGTAAGTTTTCTTTTTTCGTTTTTGACTTCGAAGATATGATGATACTTGGCCGCAGAATTGCTTGAAGTAGATTGCTAAATTTTGATATTGGTTTTGAGAGATGGCATGCATTCCTTATATAGGAGTATATTTTTTGAATTTGGCTTGACATATTGGAAGATAGCTGCTTGACTTTGATGAGGTATAAAATTGTAATAGTACAGGAAAGCTTTGTTCTGCTCCACCAACTAAACCAACCCCTGTAAGCAAAAAGAAATAAGAATTGGAAAAAATGAAAGAACACTAAACCATCCCCCCCCCCCCCCCCCCCCCC
>MCJB01009678.1:223198-244093 GCA_002018475.1 Nicotiana obtusifolia | reverse complement strand
AAAAAAAAAAAAAAAAAAAAAAAACAGAAATAATGCACAGTAATGACTACCAATTACAAAAATGAGGAGAAATTGATGAGTGTCTGAGACTGTTGTCTCTGGGGAAGTTGCAAATGAAATAGTTTATGCATGTTTTAAGCTTTAATCAATGTGCAAGATACAGTTTCCCTGCTGCAAAAATACTTATACATGAAGAGGATTGGTGTAGGATCATGGAGACAGCCCCAACACTGCCAGATTTTGCATTGGCTCTGAAACCTGATGAATATCAGCTTCCTCATGTGGATGCATCTTGGGGTGATGAAACTACAGGCAGGAATCTAAACAAGCTCAAAGGGTGACTTATTCGATTCATCAGATTTCAGATTCTGGAAAATCCAGGCTGGTCGAAGGTGCAGGATGATGGTAGTCCCATCCCCAAGGTATCAGACTCTTGCTGTTCGCTGAAGGCCCCTCTTTGCTGCACCCCCTAGTTGAATTTTATCTCTATTCTCCAGTAAATTGAATCTTTGTTTCTTTCTGCCCATCAGATGTATAGTCAACCCTGTGAGTGAGTTCTGTACAAGTTGCATTTGTTTGTAATCTTTAATCTACAGGATTAGGAATGTATTTCTTTGCCAGCCTAGCAAATAATCATTTAGTGTCTCTTTGTCCAGAAACCTGAACCTAGGAGAAGCTTTTCTAGAAGTGCTGATTGTTTGTAAGATGGACAAATCTCAGCGAAGAATGTTATAAGTTCTACAATTTGTGTCTGAAGTTTATTAGTCAAAGAACCAATCTGTATCTGTAATTTTTGTTCAGTTTCATTTACTTTCTCTGGTAACGATTCTTTCGAGGAGAAAACTCGAGCTCTTGCAGAAGTAGAAAATTTTCATCCTATGCTTGAAACTAATGAAAGCAAGAGATGCGAATGGAAAATAAGAAGAGGGGAAAAGGAAGGGACAGTTAAAAAGTCATTTTCCTCCCTGTTAGATTTCTTTTTCTACGAGTTTTAATGAACATACTCGAACACTTGAAGAAAGTAGAAAATTTCCATTCTACGTTTGAAACTAATGAAAACAAAAGATGGGTAAGGTAATAGAAAGAGGGAAAAGGAAGGGAGAGATAAGAAAAGTCATTTTCTTCCCTTTGTTTGGTGCGGGTGGAAAGGGAAAGAAACACTTCAGTTACATCCATATTTATCTTTTACACCTAACAAAACAACAGGAGACAAGTTATGACTAGCTTAAAGCAGTTAACACTGCAAGCGTATGACAAAATAAAGTGGTGGTTGCTCTGAGGGCTCTCTCTTCGAGCCTGCTGCCGCACCTTAATTTGTTTGGTGGGGGGTGGGGGGGTTCCTAGTACTTAGTAGGTTGCATTTGAGTGATGCACAGTTGAATTACACCTTAAATATGAATCGCACGAACTGTAACTAAGAGTTAACTTACTAAAATAAAGTCTTTGCTCAAAGGCTGATGATTTGACATTAACACCAAAGTTTAACTTGTTTTTTCATTTCTCACAAGTCACAGGATTTTATAGCCACTTGACCAATTTAATTTGTTTTTGCCGGTTTTGGAAGGTCCATGGTGAGGGTGTTGCTTCAAGGGCAAAAAGGAAACAAAGAAAAAGAAAGGAAATAAAAGATATGGAGAAAAAAGGTCAAACGTGCACCTCGTAAGAGTCAAAAAATTTATTTCCTTTAAATGGCACCAGTAAGTTAGGAACCCAGCAACTTGTCCGGTCTTTATGAACACAAAAGATTTGGTATGGTACAATGACCAACTTCCAAACCTAGTATTGGTGAAATTGCACCTTTTTGACTGATCCAGCTTTTTATCAAAGATATATTAATAGTACACTTGAGAGTGTCAAAAATCAAAATTCAGCAGAGCCGGGTGTCCGAGGGAAAGGTATTGCATCTCTTATGTTGTCTATTCCAGTCGCAAATTGAACGAGCCTTTCGAAGCCTAATCCAAATCCAGCATGAGGAACTACAACATAAGAAAAGGAGATGTCCAATCAAAATCTGTTTCGTGAAAATGTAAACTAGGAGGTGATGAACATTGGGCGTGCAAATTCACTGTCGTCTTTTCTCATAGAGGACTTGCAGGAAAGTATCGTGAAGGCAAGTTGCAGTTAAAGGATTGAAGGTAGCAATATTAGCATGTAGCATCCAAAATAAAGTGACATGCATCACTATGCACATAATTATGTACAAGTAGTACAAAATGTGAAATTCATTATTCATCACAAATTCACCCACCTGAACCATAACGACGCAGATCAAGATACCACCAAAAGCTTTCTTTGTTGAGATTCAACTTATCCAAGCGTTCTTCTAGGTATTCAATGCGTTCCTCCCTTTGACTTCCACCAATAAGTTCTCCGACCTGACATAAAAAAAGCACTTTGAAACATTGAGCTAGAACAATATTATACATCATGACTTTTAACTGGTACAACTTAATTGATAATTGGAAGCCACAGCTCTAAGTCAACCACAAACAGCATAACCAGCCAAGCAGACATAGGAAAAGAAATAGCATTAGTGAGTTCTGGCAATCCAAAACTGTAATAGCTATGGCTATGCTCAGAGTTCAGATTCATACATGAGTAGTTCATGCTATAAATAACATACTGTGTTTCTACTACGAATGCCCTATCTCAAAAAGGAAAAAAAGAGAACGAAAACAGAGACCACTTGATTATTGTACAGACACAACTACTAATTAAACCATAGTCAGACAAATCATTATAGGGATTAACTTATTGATAGGTTATAATGTACTGTTCGATATGGATATAGAATGTATGCATGCGACAAATTTTTGAAATGCTTGTTTCAGCATAAAAATAAGCCTTTAAATATGGGATTTTATGTCTCATCAGATCCTTGAATGGTGCAAGCAGTGTTTGACACTGCAAATGTATAACAGCTAACAAAAAATACTGATTTGTTTTACGTTGTACAACTTGTCGAAGCAAACTGAAAAATTTCCACGACAAACTAAAGTATTGATTAGTTTCTAGACTCTACCCGAGGTACCAACATATCCATGGCTGCAACAGTCTTTCCATCATCATTCTGCCGCATGTAAAATGCTTTGATGTCCTGAAATTTAAGGAACACCATCAACTATCTGAATCCCCATAGAGTTTGCACAATAAATGCAACTTGATAAGAAATTAAACCTTCGGATAGTCTCTAATAATTACAGGGTATCCACCAAAAGCCTCCTCAGTGATATATCGTTCATGCTCACTTTGCAAATCACATCCCCATTTCACCTACCAAATGCAGAAGCAGCCATTACTTTTCTAGGCAAGGTAACAGGAGTGTGCACGGGGAGCTGTAAGTGAGAAAGCATGCAAATAAAGCAGACATACGGGGAAATCGAATTTCTTTTTTGCTTTTAGTAGAAGCTCAACAGCGTCCGTGTACGTCAACTGCACAAAGTTCTTCTCAACAACATCCTGCAGGGAGCCTATGGTTACAATGGGACCAACTATTTGGTGCACACTGTAGAGCACCAAGGTTGTGGAAAATATTTTGTGAAGAAAACGCATGGAGTTTGTAGAAATTCGTACACTTAGTCTATTGATGATCCCTTTCTCAATCCAAGTATTGAAGAAATCCATATCTTCTTTGCAATTCTCCAACACATATTGCACCTTCCAAGCAGAGTTACGTCAATACAAAAGTCTAATAGTTAAACCAAGTTATGAATATGCGCTAAGGGACAGCAAGATGTGAAAAGTAACATACTACATACTGGAGATAGGCAGTAGCACAGGCCATATCGTCATCCAAGTCCGCAAAAGCTAGTTCTGGTTCGATCATCTTATACAATATTAATCAGTGTCAACATTTTAGAGTGCCCGCATCTAAAATGTCCGTATACAAGGAAAGAAATAAAAGAGAAGTTCCACCACATTTTATCAGTTCGAATGTAAGCTTACCCAAAACTCAGCTAAGTGTCTGGAAGTGTTGGAATTTTCTGCTCTAAATGTGGGGCCAAAAGTATAGATCTGGAGACAGATATACGACATTGTTAGACTTTGAGGGCAATGAAGACAAGCATGAAACGATTTTGCGACGGAGAGATCAAGCTGGATAAGTAGTTATAAGCCAGAGAAAGCAGTAGCATATGAAATTGAAAAGTGAGAGCAGACCATACATCGGAGAGAGCAGTAGCATATGTTTCGCCATTGAGTTGCCCAGACACTGTTAAAAATGCTTGTTTCCCAAAGAAGTCCTGCAACAAAAAGATGTAATTTACAAGAAAAAAAAGACAATTTCATCACCCAAGTCCAACATCAAGTGCATAACTGCATATACCTACTAAATTTCAGAACTTAAAAAGTTTATATTGCTTAGCAAAAGACTTTAATTAGCTACCTAATAAACTTCACTCTAAAATGGACAAAGCCTCCTAGTTGTTGATTTACTTACTTGCGACCAGTCGACAAAACCAGATTCAGTGGTAGGGATAGCATTAACTGGTGAATCTCCACCTTCTTTGGTGGTCGGAATCTGTTAGGTAAACAAACATCTTACTCAGCACAAGAGATATTTCATAAGAAAGATTTTAAGCAAAGTTCCGTTTCATTATTGGCAAAATACATAAAGTTACCCCCTGAACTGTGGACCAAATCCCTCTTACTTTTTACGGACAGAAATTACCTTGCACACTTAACCTTTCTAAAGTGTAGCTAGTACACACCACTTTTTTCTTAACCAGCTTTTCAAAATATGTGTAATGTCACGCACCAATAAGGTCGTGACACGTGTCCTAACTCAAGAAAAAAAAAATACTAAATTTACACCAATTGATAATATTTAAAAAAAAACAAACAAAAAAGAAACAAACCCCCCTCCCCCACGTTTCTCATCTTCTTCAAACCCCCCAAACCCGTCAACTTCCTCCTCTAAACAGCCATGGCAAATACCCACCAGAACAAAATATTCACATGAATCAAGCACCTTCATATCCATACTATTGAAGCACCCAAACTTATAATTTGAAATTTCTATTTATCAAGATTTGCAAATTTAGATTCTATTTCAAGTTGAAAATGCACAAAAATGAACACTCTTTCATGAGTTCAAGAAACGATTTTTTTATTCGGCCAAACGCTTCGCTGGAGGAAAAAAGGAAAAGTAAAAGATGATGGTGCTTTAAGTGTTGGCTATGACAAGTGAGGAAGATAGGGTGTAGTGATTGTCGCCTGGTGGAAAGAGAGCTGGAGGTGAAGCAGTGGTGATTTTCCTTTGTGGTTTATGGGTTTTATAAACGAAAAAAAATTGTGGTGGAAAACAGGTGAAGAGAGGTGATGTTGGGTGGTTGAAGAAAGGTGATGTTGGGTGAAGGAAAAGAATTATGTAGGCCATCAGATCAACTTTATTAAATCTGAGCCGTTCGAATAAAGCTGCAGATGGGCATGTGGACAAAATGGATAGGTTTGACGCACTCACTTTTTTTGTTAAACATGCGCGCCATCTGACAGAAGTAGTGTGTCTTAGTGACACTTTAGAAAGGTTGAGTGTGTAAGGTAATTTTTATCCATAAAAAGTGTGTAACAAGGATTTTGTCCATAATTTAAGGGGTAACTTATATATTTTGCCTTCATTATTTGAACTGAACACAAGATTGTTGGCATTTGGATGAATTAAAAAGAAATAATCATGCAAGTAAGGAGTATATTTACAAAGCATATGCACAGGGGCAAAAAAAAAATTAATGACGAAGAAAGAGGTCAAGATAAACTTAAGTCATAGGAAACAATCTATGTCCAACAGAAGGCAAATTAAAACAGGATTTCTCCAAGACTATAAGTAGACTAAACTTTAATTCTTTGTATTAACAGTCTAAAATGCAACACTTCGACAGTGCAAAATTCAGTTAAATAGAATTATAAACTTTCAATACATCATCCTTCTAGCCCTCAACCCAGGTCAATGTTTAGTTTTTTGTTTTTCTTTCCCTCTCTTTCTCAGTTATAGGGAAGAGGTGTGAAGAGAGCTGGGACGCTGCAGGTGCACATTAAATCAACATATACATACCAAAGTGGTCACGCGGAATTGCTCACCAGCTCCTTCACAGTCAGAAGCAGTGATTATTGGACTTGAGACCCAAACAAAGCCATTTTCTTGGAAAAACTTGTGTGTAGCATAGGCCAAAGCATTTCTCACCCTTGAAACCTGAAAGAAGCTAACATAAAATTAGGGATCGAAAAAAAAATGATATACAATATAAGTTTGCATATCCAGAGAAACAGAGAAATCGATCATACATACAGGAAACATAATGGCTTCTAAGCTTGCCGAATTTAACTGCAAAGGTAATACAGCCCAAGAGTGATTTCACTAATCAAGCCAATCACCCCCTTATATTAATCTAAGGCTGTTAATAGAAGATAATTTATCCTTTAAAAATGTCAAGCCTATTGGTTTTATCGCCAACATCAATGGTATCCAGCTACCACTCTTAATAGTAATCCAATTATTTATCATTTCTAGGAAAAATCAACCAAAAAGGGGAATAGCACTCCTTGATTCGGGCAATGTAACTTATAGGCGTTTAAAGAATCAGCATTAATTGCCTTGGAAAAGGTCAAGAACCTTGAATTTAAGAACTAGTTGAGAAGAATTGCTGTCCAGTGTGATTTACTCGCATATAGGTCTCATGTAACTATTCTATAATTCCATTCCAATCACCAGTTATCTATGTTCTTATTGGATCGGCGACCCAAAGAACTTTTTTCATTTTCGGTATGTAGGGAAAAGGAAAGGATCTTTTTCTCTTTTTTTTGGGGTGGGGGGTGCNGGGGGGGGGAATATGAAACTGACTGATTATTATACAGAAAGGATGAAGGCTCAACGCAAGGGCAGTTAGGCTCTAGTACCCTCTGATCAGAGGCTGCTAGGGACTGCCGTAAATCTGGATATGAATGGAGATAATTTTTATGAAAAAAGAAGTCATGCTAAGAAAAGGAGTAAGTATTATTTTATTTCAATTACAGGCAACTAGCTATATTCCCTTAGCGTAAGGAGGATATTCATAAGTATTTCAAACAGAAAGAGAAAGCTGAGTACTGCATGTAAGCAGGTAAAAAAACAAACCTATAGCATGGATCACGAAATAGCATAGGGCATAATTACATGCAATTAGCACCATTTCCCACCAAACTACATGGATATTCCACAACCTCCTCAGAGTATCTAGGTAAAATAAAATGAGAAATTTGAAACTGCAAATAATAACACTGCAACAGTCCCCACTCATACCGCACCAAATGTATTAGTTCGAGGGCGAAGATGAGCTTTCGTCCTCAGAAATTCTCTGCTGACCCTTTTCTTCTGGATAGGAAAAGAAGGATCGCTTTTACCAACCTGTGAGGAAACAAGTACGAGCAAGCATAGTGATTAAATGACCAGTACATAATGTACAAATACAACAGCGATGCAGATTAGATTAGTTATAGAAAAAATATCGATAAGCTTATTCGTAACAGAGAATATTTATAATTACGTGCATCATTCCTGTTGGCATTTACTCAGTTTTCAGTTGGTCTTGTGCTTCTCATTTCCTCTCTTTACAAATCACTAAGTCAAGAATCTTGAGTCAAAGGTAGTTGCTCTTGGGTTCAAGGCTAATTTTTGGATAAAGGCATTCAAGGCTAGTTATCAAAAGAAGAAAAATATAACTTCAGTGTTAAGGATGTGTAAGCATGCTCGTAACTTAAGCAATAGAAAATTGATGAAATAGGTTAAAATCAATTACCACTACAAGCTTCTGAACCTTCAACTCAATTTTCTGCTTTGATCCTTGACTGCCGACCACAGTACCTTCTATCAATACTGATGCACCAGTTGAAATTGAGCCATTGTCTACCTGTAAGAAAAGAATCAGACAAAGTTAAAGTAGGTAAGAGACGAGAGGCCAAACAACTAAAATAACCCATGAAAGTAAAGTCTATAGTTTTTCTTACGTCAGTGAGATATTGTACGATATTGGAGCCTTAAGAAAACTATCAATAATGTTGGAGCCTTAAAAAGATATATTCCCATGTAAGAAGCATCTTACAAAGAAAGAAAAAAGAGAAAGAAAGAATCTTAAGAAAGAAACAAAAAAGTTACATCCTTGTTTTTTTCATGAATCTCAAAGTTTTACTATCCACTAGGTGCAATCTGGAGCTTTTTAGAAGTAATTTTTTCTTGAACTACTAAATCACTATGAACTAGTTTTGATACATGATCCTGACATGTAAATCAACTTCTGCTGATCCATTGCTTCCCACGAAATTAGTCATTGAACTTTATGTGAAGATGAAATAAAATATGTCCTCTTAACTGAGGGAGGTGATTGCTGTAACTCAACTGGTGAAGCTAGTCATAGTTTTATTCATAAAATAGCACTCTAAACACCCAATACAAGAAAAAGCAAACGGTAGTAAAAATCACCTCTATTGGATGGTGATAACTTCCTTTTGAATCCCACCTCCAACTCTTTTCTACTTTTCTCTTTTAATCTTTGTTTACTGAGATCACATTTGTATTCGTTATATAGCAACGGTATCCTGGCCCCATTTTGCGCACCTCAAAGTCACCTTTATATTTTACTTATTATTAGCAATCCGAGTGAAGTGCGCACAACTGTGTACCGCATTATCTAGTACCTATAGAACCGCATGAAGGAAAAGAGCAAAGCGCAGACACATGCATGACACCTTCATAACCTACTTCAAATCACACAAGAACTAAGCATTTCCAAGAAATAGCTATCCAAGTGGCATAGCATGTTGTTTGACACCTAGGTAATGCAATACAAAAGCAGCTCTCTGAGTGAATGCTTGGCCACGTCCAATGTCTAAGTGTGAGGTAGCTAAATTATACAATTCTTCAGAAGATCTTTCTTTCAACAGTGAACTCCTCAAGCTTCGAACCAAATTTCACAAGGACCAGTGAAAGAAATCATCTTTCCTGAGAGCCTACTTATAAATTTTTTAATTTCTTTCTTTACAACTATAAATATAAACCACATAAATGAACTCGACAGATGTAAAACTGTACATTTCAAAAGTTACGCGCTTGAGCATATGAACTCAAAATAAAAGGTTCTAATATTATGAAGCTGGCCAGTTTCTAACTCAGTACAGCTACAAACAGTTACAACAGTTACAGGAATATCCACATAAAGTATCTTACGGCACTTAAAGTACTTTTTGATAGCTCTACATATAAAGTCAGAACACACATTAGTTACATATTCAGTACCTGATCATAACCCTCAGCATCAGAGTCCATAACACATTGCATATTTGAAAGACAAGAACCATCATTAACCTGCACATTAAACAAAACAGCCAAAAAATTGTGATCTCAAACTAACACATAAGCTAAAACCAAAATAAATCAAAATAAGAACCTCCACAAGTTTCAAGTTACGACATTACATCAATAAACGTAACGCTGCTCTGAGCCCTAACCGTGCGAACCCAACCTCTAACCACCAAAGTCTCCCCCAGCCGGTCCAAACCTTCTTCAGGCCCTCCCTTTATGTCAGCAATACTCAACCTTTTTTTAAATTCCCTAACTTGCTCGGTTTTTACACCCTCTTTTTGCTCAACTTTTGGTTTTTCAACTGCTTCTCCAGAGGAAATAGCGGCGGAGACTACAGAGCAAAAGCTTCGCCGACGGCACAAGTAGGGTGCTGGAATTGAGCTGGTGGGCAGCTTTAGAGGGAAGGATGAGTAGAAT
Organism: Nicotiana obtusifolia; assembly: GCA_002018475.1. Taxonomy (NCBI): domain Eukaryota; kingdom Viridiplantae; phylum Streptophyta; class Magnoliopsida; order Solanales; family Solanaceae; genus Nicotiana; species Nicotiana obtusifolia. Next base: position 234,348 of record MCJB01009678.1, on the reverse strand, counting down.
TTGGGGGTTAAGATTTTAATGGGTTTGCGGTAATGAGTGAAGAACCGTACGGTGCAGAAGGGTTTAAGGCGGAGAGTGGTCGCCGGAGACAGAGCACCAGCCATTTTTTCAGCAAGTCTTGTGTATTGCTACTGCTGCCACTGGTTTTTAACTAACCCATATCCGGCTATCCGCCCAGCAATACAAAACCCGGGGCGTCTCGGTTATTGATTTTCTTTTTTAATTTTTTTGGTTATTTTATTATAAAGGAAAATTGTGCTTTTAATCCCTTAAAAATTGACAAATTTCGATTTTAGTCCTTCCAATTCTGGTTAAGTACATTTAACTTCCACTTAATTAATATGTGTACTTTTGATTATAAATTTTTGGCAAATTATTAATCTAAACAATTTGATGTGTTGTGTTAAATTTTACAATTTTAGTTTTTATATTTCAAAATTTACTAAAATTGTAAAATTTAAGATTTGTTACACGCTTTTCTTTAATTTCATGCTTATTATAGTTTAGTCCCATTAAACAATTTTGTTGTTAAGGAAAAAATTATGACTTTTCGTTAGAATACATAGTGTAATATGTCAGGAACTCATAGTCGAGTGACAAAGTCTTGTCATCAGCATAATGATAGCTTCAGTAATTATTAGTTGTTGAATTCAATTGCGAGATTTAATTAAATTCAACCAATTCCAAATAAAATAAAATAAAATTAAAATAACTGTAAAGTATGATCCAAGTAGTTAGAAATTGAAATTTGATATTGCATTATCACATTTTGATAAGTATTTGTATTTCTAGATATTTAAATTATAAAATTATTATATCAAATAGGTAGAATTAAAAAGTATCTAGGATGAAAATAGTTTTTAAAGACTTGTAGTTTTTAAAAGAAAAAATATGAGAAAATAACAAAAACAGCCATTTATGTTTGAGAAATGGTCTATATTGATATTTTAAATATACACCTAAGTAGTTTTAGTCATTTATATTTATTAAAATTAAGCACTTTGGGCTCAATTTGTTATTATAATATACAACACCCTATCTATGGCGAAATTGGATTGCGAAAAGCATGTAAGTTATTTAAATCGCAGAAATATGCCGAGGCAAACTTCTATGAATTCATTTTGCACAATTTGTATGTTCATACTCAAACTATTTGAATACATCATTCGCTTCATCTGCCAGCAATTATATAAACTTACAAATAAATTAGTTTTATATCTCATCCTAATCCTCAACAACAGTACTCTTATTTTATTTTTCAAATTTTACTAATAAGGGAAGGAAAGCGGGATGAGATCCTTTATTTTTTAGATCCTTATAGCTATGAGTTTTTTCGAGGTACAAATAGGGAGAAATGAATGATGATTTTTCTAAAATGATCATTATTTTTACGAGTCAATTTTCGTCAGAAATAACTACCCCGCCATGTGTGTCATAAATATAGCAGATATCACATTTTCCTTTTAGGCTGTGTTTGGTATGAAACCAACTCTATTTAAGGTTTAGATTTAGAGGACTATATGAAACCAACTCTCAAACATAAAGGACTAGTTCTATAATTTTCTGAAAAAATAGCATAGAGTCGATCGGAAAGGGAGAGAAGACCGAGAACGAAGACAAACTGAACAATGGAAAGCGGCGAAGCCAAGAGGAGATGTAAAGCCCTCAAACATCGAATTTCAACCTTTTCAACTGCTCAATCCTCATGGAAAACTACCCTTTTAAGGCTAATCAATTCTGAGTTCTCTTTCCTCAACCGCGTTAACAACTCACCTCTCAAACTCAGTACCAACATTGGATATCTCGAATCCGTTGTTCATATTCTCCAACACCCACTAATAACATCCGTTTCACGGGTCTGCAAACCCATTTCGATTTCATCCAAAGTTCCACAGCAAAGCATTTACGTCGACATAATTTGCTCTTTTAATGGAAGCCCAGTTTGGTTCATAGTATCCGACAGAAATCCCAAGTGCATTTCTTGGCAAGATTCGGAGAAAACTAGGAACAATAAAGGGTTAAGAAACAGAATTGTTCAGCTCCTGCTTGCTGCCGAAGAGTCGTGTGTTACTGTGAGGCCTTGTTCTATTATCCTTTTCTTCTCAAATGGGCTTCAAAGTTGCATTCTTGAGAAGCTGAAAGATGAATTTGGAGCTACGACTGCTCTGGGGTTTGGATTTTCTGATTTTGATTGTGAGTTTGTTGATGAATTAGAAGAGGATGGGGATTGGGTGAGCGTACTAGGAAGGTCTTATGAAAAGGCATGTGTTTTAGAAATAAAGATTGGTTCTTTTTCTTGTAGTTATAAAGATGGACAAACATTAACAGACCAATCTGGGAATTTAGAGAAGGTGCATATTAAGGATGTTAGCTATGATGTAAACTTGGGTGGTTCTTGTATTGCTCTTGTCTCGGCATTGAGGCGTTGGTCCCCTTCTGATATTGAAGAAGCTGAATTGGTTAATTTTGATGCGACAACACTGGTTGCGATAGTGTCAGGGATTAGCAATGGAGGTATTGATCGGATTCTTGCTACACCAGAGAGTGAGTTGAGGAATCGGTTCAAGGGCAATTATGAGTTCATGATTGGACAGGTGAAATCTCTTTGTTAAAAGTTTTGGAACTCTTCTGTTGTTCAAGTTTGGAGAGGTTATTTAGTATTTCTCTGTTCATTTCGATTTTGTTAATATCCAATTGAGTCCTTTATAGAACTAACATACCCTAGAGCATCTCTACCATGTCTCATGCCATTTTTAATTGTTTGCGTTCTCACAAAAATTTACTATCGGATTGGTAGAGTAGCTAGATTTAATCACGAAGCAAAAGGTCTTTTTAAAGTTACATTTTGCTGAAACTGGCAGATTTAAGCTATTTTAAATTGGATATGATTGTAATATATTTCTACTTGATTGATGGTTCACATATTTATACTACCTGGAATAATATAAGTTTAACAAATTGCCAGTTTTAGCATTCCTTATTTTGGGGAAGTTAATAGTATGATTCAATTGTTAGGCACTAAACTCCATACTGAGTTGGAAATGACCAACTGCTTATATTTGAGGTCCTCTTTGTTTTCTGTGAAGGGAGCCTTGGCATAATTGGTAAAGTTGCTGCCATGTGACCAGTAGGTCACGGGTTCAAGTTGTGGAAACAGCCTCTTGCAGAAATGCAGGGTAAGATTGGTACAATAGACCCTTGTGGTCCGGCCCTTCCCCCGATCCCGCGCATAGCGGGAGCTTAGTGTACTAGGCTGCCCTTTTGTTTCCTCTTTGTTTTCTGTCCTAAGGAAATCTCCTTAATATGTGAACCATGAACACTCATATATTAGTAGCTTAACCACTGTGCTTTTGATTTTGGCAACCATTGTAATAACATTTTTTGGTTTTTGTTGTACTTGGCTTCCACCAGGTGAATTCTGAGATGGAAAATCCAATCCACAAGGAGCTGATGCCTGTAATATTGCAAAAGAGAGGCATCGTTTGTGAAAGTGTTTGTTCAGAATTTCAGGAGCTTGTTTCAATGTGTGGTGGGCCTAATGAGAAGTCTAGAGCCAAGCACTTTCTGAAACATCTTAGGTGAATTTTTGATAACTTTCAATATGTCTCTTACAACAAGTTTTCTTTGCCTACAACTTTATTGCAAAAATTCTAAACATTCAATAGTACATGCTCTGTGGATCCCCACCCCTTTTACCTCCAGAACTAAAAGAAAAAGAAGAAAGCTATGAATTACTTGACATCCTTCAATCTGACATTTTTGTTTTTCTTTCTATGTGAGTTCAAATTTTAGGTAAATTTTTCTAGCTACTCCTCTGCATGATAAACATCATTGTGTCCAGCATCCATTATAGAATTTCCTGGCATAGTCCTCTGATCAGTCTGTTACAGTTGCGAACTTTAATCTTATGATGGTACATTAGTAAGTTAGTAGCACTTGTACCTCAATTAAGAAAAGGAGTAATATTCATTGCAAATACACGATTTAGTGGAAAATCTATGTGGATAAGCAGATCAAATTTCATGTTTATCCAGACAGCAAGGATATTAATTTGAGGGCATAAATTATATCACATACTTGTGCGGAGCATAGATTTATGTGAAGATTTAATGAGCTTGTCAAGACTTGAACTTGAATTTTTTTCTTCCTCTCCGCTTCTCTTTTTTCTTTCATTTTACATTTTTACTTGCAACTTGAATTCCATATGCTAATCATTTGATTAACTCAAACAGGGTTGTGCCAGATTGCCCGTCAGAACGGCTGATGAGCCTTCCAACAACCAGAAAACTGGCTTTAAAAAACAAGGTTGTTTTTGGGACCGGCGATTACTGGCGTGCTCCTACTATAACTGCAAACATGGCATTTGTTAGAGCTGTTTCACAGACAGGAATGTCCCTGTTTACTATAGAGCATAGACCACGAGCCTTGGTTGGTGATTAGTCACCTTGACAATGACATTTTGATCCCAAGCCCGAGGCTCCATATTGGCTTAGTGAAACTTAGCCTAGAATTTTGCCATCTGATAATTTTCTGTTAAAAGAGAGGTTGAGATACCCAAGCATAGCGCTTCGTTTGGACAAAAAAAGTTGTGAAACTTGCTTAGCTACTACACTTGTATATATCAGACTAGTTGATGTTTTATGGGCTTTTATGCAATTCATGCCTTGTATATTGCAGCTGCTATTGTTAGCTATGATGCTTCTTAAGGTAATATGACCCCTCAATTATCTTAATCATTTGCCATCTACGTTTAGTTCTTTGCTTCAAAAGTTTCAAGTAGGACTGCAGAGGTGGTCCCAGGATTTGAAGGTCGGGGTGTATTTTTGGATTTAACCAAAATCTGCTTTGTAGCCCACAACTAATAAACCACTATTTTTTAAAGACATATACATGTAATACATGAAATTTTTCCGAACTTTAAGGGAGCCAGTGACCCCTTTCTGTATAGCATAGGTCCGCCTCTTGAGCAGGAGCACAACAATACAACATCAATCTTTAATCTATTCTGGAAGAACAAAACCTAAGCACTAATGAGGGATATTTTGACATAAATTGCGTCGAACCAAGTAGTAAGCAACATCCAGTGTTTGGTTATGGATATGAATAATAGAAAAACAAACATAAATGAGAGTGTGCAGATGAATGTGATATAATTCTCCTAATGTCCATGGACAAAATCTTCTCACAGACATGTGTAGAGATCCCAAAAATAATAAAATACAAAATAACAGAACTAAAGATCTAAGTAAATAACATGTAGAATACAATGCAGAAGGTTTTAGAGCTTCAACCCAAACTTACAAGTACTGGCCTTAATACGGACCAAACTATTAGCAGAGAGACTATCCACAATTAGCAAGCAATCTCCTAATATCTTCACCTTTCTCAGCTTGAGCTTCCCAAGTTTAACACTAACTGGAACTTTAATCTTAAGATCTAACGGTATTCTTCCAGTTTGTGCTGCCTCTTGAATTGCAGACATCAATGTATTACCATATTGTGATTGCCCAGTTAAGGCCACGTCGAGTACTGTTCTATTCTGATGACCTTGATAGAACTTTGGAATAGACCCTTGACATAGCTGTGTATTCTTGTACCACACGCTCAAACGACTTCCTTTCTCATAGTATATTCCAATTTTCTTGTTGGGATTCACAGCAGTGATTCTTACATTAAATCTAGCATATAGGCTCATGTCAAAATTGAGCCTCAAGTCTGATATTCTGAGGTTATCCACAGAGTACTGAGGTATCTTTGGTTTGAAAACAAGATAAAGAATGCCACCAATTGCTGCAATTATGATAAGTAGGAGTATGATAAAGCTAATTGTCCAGCAAATGCATTTGCAAAAGCAACTTCTCTTCTTATTATGTGGTTTTGGATACATTACAGGAACAGTACGTGTAAATGGCTGGTTAATTATTGGCTGCTGAAGCTGCGATGTATCGCCTTTTTCTGATTTAAACGAGCCTCGTGGCACTACAGAACGTGTTGGTGTTGGTGCTGGTGGTGCTTCCATGTCCACAACTGGATGTATCCTCTGATTTTCTGTCATTGTTGCTACTAACTCAGTACGCTATTATTTCTGATCAACAACTTATTACAAACTTCTCTGCCTATACAAGTAAGAACCTCTTTCACGTATTCTGCTATATATGCTATATATATAAGTTAGAATGCCAATTGTTTCCCCGTTTTTATTGTTATTTTTCAAATTTAGTTAATTAATTCTCGGCTTCTTTCACCTAATAGCAAGAAAATGTAAAGGTAGGTAAGCTATATAACGAGTTTTGACAACAGTGCATTAATGACTCATCTGAATTTTAAGTGGAGAATCAACCCTAAGGAATATAACTTCTCGGTTTTAGTTTACCTACAAGTAAGCTAGAAAGCCACGTCAAACTATATCAAAGTCGAAACGTATTAATATTGTTACATACTTAAATGTTCATCTATTTACAGAAAAAGGGTGTAGGCGAAATGATTAACTTTGATAAACTTATTTCGTAAGTAGTTAATTTGCAGATGAAATTATTTGCATGATGATGGTTAATATCGACTGGGGAAGTTGACAATGTTTTGGTTGACCTAACTTGTTTTTACAAGGGATCTTTGGTTATGTCTTTTTCCCGCTACTAAGAAGTTCCTCATCAAGTTTCAACTAGTTAAACTCCTCTTGCTTAAATCATGCTCATTTGCAACTTGTACAATCCTATATCATTCATAGTTCATCCTAAGGAAGACTGGTTTACAAGAAAGATTTATAAAAAAGGACAGTCAATTATGCAGACAAACTAGAGCTAACACTAAAAACACCAAGTATTTAAGAACTTGACCATCTGAAATCTAAAGATCTTGTCTGCTCTTACAAAATTATATACCAAGAGCACCACTTTTCCAGCTGCATAGCTTCCCGAAAGTAGTCTGAAGAACCCTGCCAACCTCTAGCCGAGCAAAGGAAAGGGAAACAGGAATAGAAAAAAAGGAAAGGATCAAGTTAAAAGGAGGCTGGAAAAGGACTTTATGAACACTTTCAATAAAATTAAGAGCAGGAATCAGTCTTGATGATGAGTTCCAAACATTACAATCAGATAAACTGTATCTTCTACCCCTATGCTAGAAGATTACACGGAGTCATTTCCTCCATCTTCTGACTCTGCAGCAGAAAGTAACGCTTTATCAGGAAAAGAAAAAAAACCAAGAGTACATACAATGAAGTAGCTCAGATATGTCACAGCAAGAAATTTGATAGTCGGAATAATTAAAAGGAAAAGCAGATTTGATAAGTGAAACAGAGTACTTCCAGATGAACTTCCTAATGACCAAAGTCATCTCTCATATAGGCACTAACCATGTATAGCTTCCATGTTGTCTTCCTTATAAACACCGAGAGGAGAGCCATGGACGGATAGAAGCATTTCCCCAGGCTTAGGAAGCCTTAAAGTTTTGGGAGTCATCCCAACAGACAATCTGTTACTATATGCCTGTAGTAAAAAAAAATATTACTCTGTCAATATGGCCTTTAGACTAAACACTCACGAAACCACCAACAGAAAATTGCGTGCAACTTTGGAATAAAATTTAGCTTCATTAAAGTCTCTTCATTGAACCATCACACACTTACATAAGTTATGCCACTAGTTCATAACATTGTTCCTAAAGCATAATACACTAAATAATGATGAAGCTTAGTGGTATATCGCAAGACAGTACCTAGAGGTTCAGTCGTCCAGATAGAGAAATAAAAAAGGAAGGACATACGATGCTTCATACATCCCATTAATTTAGATGTTTCTTTTATAATCAAACGAAGAAAATCAAACAGTAAGTAGAGAAAAAGACATCACAAAAAAGTAATAACAACAAAGTGCCCAGAAATTATATTATATCTACATACGCCAGGTGTCTGAATAGTATCTGCCAGCTCGAGCATTTGGGTATCAGATGGCTCTTCCAAGACCTTCACAGGAAAAAGACGATAGCAAATAAAGAACAAAGAAGAATCAGCAAGTGTTGAAATCATCTCGAGGGCACATCAACTTCCAAATCTTAAATGGAAGAGTTTAGCTAGCAGCCAAAAAAGGAACACCAGTGCAACCTAAGTTACTCGAAATGTGGTATTGCAAATGAATTGCACAATGACATAAACCACGGGAAATAGTAGAATGAACTGCAATAGAACATACAAATCCCTTGATCTGCAGGTTTTCGGCACCACAAAAGGCTGTTTTAACTGCCAAAATGTAGTTGAATTAAGTCAGAAGAAATAAACTTGAGTATCTAGATATTTCATATAAGGATGGCCAAAAAGAGATTTAAAGATACCAGACTTATTTGAGAATTCATATCCACCAAATAATGGCATGGCACTGGAGCAATCAGGATACACTGTGGACAGTTTATGAAGAAGAGAAGTATGTAGATTCCTTCCATCAAACTGGTCCATGCTTAAATTACCATCATTGTCTTGCCATTGCACTTCATACTGGCCATGTTTCTCCTTCCTTACAATTGCCAGGTTTGGAAACTTTTCCTCAAAAAATTGCATTACTGGAACTTGAAGTTGTTCATTACTAAAATTTGATCGTAGCAATCGCATCATAGTTCGTAACTGTTCGATCTCCACATCACGGATAGCCCTGATAGCAGAACTTTGAAGTTCAGCTGAAAATAGATAGTGATTCATCAGTAACAATAAGGTGAATGACATATTCGCTGAGATTCAATCACGACGGTAATTGAAAATCAAAATTCATCAGAGACAAAACAGAACTATGTTTAAGAACTTTGTAGTTACATTCTTCCGAATATCATTTAATTGTCCGAGTGAAAAGAAATGAGCTGGGGAAACCAAGTTTAAGAAGCGTCAATTAAGTGTTGCAAAAGTTGCAAGAGTACTGTTATTAAATTATTATCCACTTTCTTCTTACTTCAAAATTTCCAACTCAAATGCAAACTTGAAATATTTTCTGTTTGCATTAACTTTCCTTATGAAATGCATCTTCAATATTCATAACCTTTTTTACATTCAAAAAGCATCACATAAATGGAAGGTATTAGATCTACTGAATTGACAAATTTTACCTCTTTCCTCAGCTTGCAGGAAAAGAATAACAGAGCCAATTACTCACACACAGCACTTATATCAAGACATCAACACAAAAAAAGATAGATGAAAATGGAGAAAAGAATGTGTATTTTGTAATATAGCTTCAAGTGTACGACATGCAAACAAGCAAAACAATATTTCCTGCTTCAGGATTTCTGCCCACCAATTAATATATGCAGCTATTGACCTTGCCTCATTTCCTCTCACTATATTTTGTTTTTCAAAAATAACCAACATACTTTTTTCTTCCAAATTTTAAAACATAACAAACATTTGCACAGTAAAAATGATACCTTCCTGCTTGAAAATATCATCTTCCTTTTCCACTTGATATTCCTCTTGATTAGCATCCTTTTCAACCTCACTTTTTGCGTGAGGTTTTCCTCTCCGCCTTGGCATGGATATATAAATTCTCTGAAATAAATTTTCTCACATTAAGTTAATAATTACTCCACTAGATATTCATGCATACACTTGTCTTCTTGTAATTTTCATAATTAGCAAGAACATCTTTAAACTAAGGCAGTCTGGCAAAGAGAATGATCTAATTAACCCTATGCTTAAGTTATTAGCCCATAAGTTCATCATTTCTTTGTTCTTGGGGTAGTAGATTAAATATAAAGTACTCCGTACCAGTTTTCCTAGTACAATGTCAAGGATCATTTTGTTCTTACTGACTAAGTGGCTGGAATTGCTACGAAGGCATAAGAGATTGCGCAGCTCTCTTTTTTCTTTAATTGTTTATAAAAATAGTGTCGGAAGCAGCTTGTGCACACCTTGACTACACATCTGGCACTATGCCTTTCATTAGTGGGATTAATGATGTAACCCTTAACCGATTAAGAAGAAGATGATACATTACCCTATTTGCCACAATAAAATAAATAGAAAAACATAAAGATATATCTTATCCATAATTCATTCAAAGCTTCACCTTTTTCATAGATATGAAGAAACATCTCACAGTTGTTCTTGGTTCACTCCATTCTCTGAAATTCATACTCTTCTCTTATTCAACGGCCCATGTGAAAAGAATGATTTAGATGTTTGACATTTTAAGCTACTAACATTTTCCAAAAGCTCACACTTTACATTCCTTAGAAACTGAAAACAGTTGCTGAGGAACTTAGAAGGATTTGGTCAAATGAGTCGAAGATAAATGAGCTACACTCCCCAGTAACGATAGATATTCATCTTTTATAGTCTTTTGCTCAAAATCCTTTTCCTAAAAGAGAAACTTTTCAGAAAATTTAGTACTCAAAGGCATATCAACCCAACCCCACAAAATAGAGCCAAAAATAAAGCAAGCAAGAGAAGATGGTAACACGTAAATTACCAAAGAGTAAGAACTTACATCTAAAAATTTTCTCAAAGCCGAGGGAGAGAGAGAAAGTGGTGGTCAACTTTCAAAAACTTGGCGGAAGAAGATTCATTTCAAAATTGGGTTCGCCCCCCAATGTTAGTTTTTCAAATTGGATTGGGAAAATTTTAATTTTTGGCCCTCGTAACTTTTTTCCAGCTCAAATACGATCTTGAAACTTGACATTTTGGTCCCTACACTATGTATATCTCAGGATTTGGCCCAATAGTACAAACAAACTTGATCCAGTAATAACTTTTTCGATTTTGCTAATTTAGCTAGCTTACTCTGGGAAAGAAGAAAAGACCAAAGGCGTTTGCATTTCCCTCTCCAACTGTGAATGAGACAGTGTAGTTTTCCTCTCTTTTAAGCCGATAAAAGACAATAAAGATTTATTTTAAACCATATTTATTTAGAAATTTCACATATAGATGCTCCCATAGATAATAGGTTAATCGATTTGTTCTTCTTGCTAAACATATACCAAACACATGAAAAATTATATTTTCAACTCGAATAGATTGAATGTATTATATTTGGGGAAAAAGAAAACAGAACAAAAACAAAAAAACTCACTTCATTGCTTCGTTGGAATTGTATATTTAACAAACCGAGATTGCGATTTAGTATTGGTCCAAGCATCAAAATCAAGACACCCTTCCCCCCCCCCCCCCCCCCCCC